>SJYC01029623.1:0-12588 GCA_006408675.1 Madoqua kirkii | reverse complement strand
CATACAAAATGGCTTAATATGCTACCTACAAATGTTTCTAAAAATCTGAAAACTGAAAATATTTTTTCAGAAAGCATGTGGCAAGTTTTCAATAACTTTGTCTTTTCTATTAGCATTTATACCATTTTTGCTTTTTATAAATATGACAGAAATAAGCCATCCATATAAGATATACTTGAGTAACTATTTGTAAAAGCAACAGAGGATTTGAAATAATTAATCCATACTTTTTTCCCTTTAGAAAAACAACATGCAGATCACAGGTGATGGAGTATGTTATACTCAGTTAGCCCAATAAGAATTGTGTCCATGACCTCCAGATAATTGAGAGAGTCATATATAAGAATCACTAATTGGATCAGATGCTCTTTTACACCCAGTTTTATTCCAAAGTTCTGAGTTTTCCCCAGAAGAGAATTTAGTTATACCAGGAAACTTAGATAAGTCCAAAGAGTCAAAATCAGAAAGTCCAGAAACTTCCAAAAACTCCTAAGTTGATTTGAAGGTAGAGTGTGAATAATCAACTCAATAAAGAGACTTCTATTTCCAGTTGTCATATAAAAGATTAAGAAATATCTTCCCTCCCATAATAACCAGAAAATCTTTAACAAAAGAAAATCACACTCCTCCACAGGGCTAACAAAGAGCAGTAGATGCATGAAGACCTTGTTGGACTGAATTCAAGAGAGAAATGAGCCTGACAGAAAAGCAGGAAGCCTTAGGAGATTTCATTCCTAAAGGCAAGTTCCTGCACTATATGTAGGCAGACCAGACCTTATAGTCTCTTATAGTCTAAGAGACCTTGAAGATAGCTTTTGTGTATTTCAAATATGAAAGAGAAGCCAGCTGCCTGATTTTACCTCAACTCTATGAAGCAGCATGTGTTCTGATTTCCAGCAGGAGGATGAAGGTTCAAACCAGCTTAACACCTCAGAACATGGACTGGTTAGCCACAAATGAGGAAAACATGTTCCAACTCAAGCATCCAACTCATGAACATCATGATCTCTTTTATTCAAAGCCAGTATAAACTTCTTATAATCTGCATCTGACATCACTGTGATAGCTTGCTCTGGAGTCTTTAACCGACAACATATAAAATGTAATCGGAGCCAGGTAGAGCATTACAGTCCCTGAAATGAAAGGAGATTTGCCTTAATAGAAACTCAATTGCCATCTTCTGTGTCCGCCATAAGTGGCATGTTGGAACACAGCACTCTAACCCCAATAGCACCTTATCTTAACACTCAACACCAAGGGCAGACACGGGCTGATAATGGCTGTCTTTCCAGAGAGACAAATAATAACAGCATCTTATATCTTACAGTGTTTTCCATCTACAAAGTGCTTTTGAACAGGTTAGGACCTGAGACCTGGGACATTTTGCTGCAGTGCTTGCACCTGGACAAATGTCTCCTCAAATAATGAAATGCAAAGACACTATAAGGGACTAAGTCGGTCACTCAGTCAGGTTGACTCATTGCAAAACCATGGACTATAGCCCTCGAGGCTCCCCTGTCCATGGAATTTTCCAGGCAAGAATACTGGAAGGGGTTGCCATTTACTCCTACGGGTGATCTTCCTGAACCAGGGATCAAACTTGCATCTCTTGCATCTGCTAAATTGCAGGCAGATTTTTACCACTTTGCCACCTGGGAAGCCCAAAAAGGAACTGACTGCATGCACAGTTGAGGCAAATTTTGGGCAACAAGATACAAAAAGGCCAAAAAAACCAACTGCCACTTCTGAAGAGCTGGGAGCATAACCAAGTTGTTGGGAGCAAAAACAAGGTACTGCACAAGTACCCTACACCAGATACCACCAAAGGGGTGGGCAAACCACCTAAGCTACCCCTCTGGCCCAAAATCTGGACCCACTCTTACCCTCACCGCATATAAGGAACTAGCTCACCTCACTCTAGAGGAGAGAGCCAGGGAATCTGTTACTTATTTCCACTCCCCACTGCTGCAACAGAGTCTCAGTTAAGCCTAGCCTGAACTTCTTATCTGACCTGTTATCAATTTCTATTTACTAAACACAGCCAAGAACCCTGGTCAGTAACACTTTCATGATTTAATTTGGTACAGTGATTAAAATTTATGAATTGTTTGTTACAGAAAAGAAAACTAAGGTTTGGAGACATTAAACTATTTGCAGATAGTCATATAGTGGACAAAGGGGAAAATTGCCCCTAGTTTCCTTATTCTAATGGGATTCCCTGGTGGCTCAGACAGCAAAGAGTCCACTTGCAATGAGGGAGATGTGGGTTCAATCTCTGAGTCAGGAAGATCCCCTGGAGAAGGAAATGGCAACCCACCCAGTATCCTTGGCTGGAGAATCCCATGGATGGAGGAGCCTGGCAGGCTATAGTACATGGGTTGCAAAGAGTTGGAGACAACTGAGCAACTTCACTCACTCTTTTTGTTCTAAATATAAGTTTATCTCTATAGTAACACAAGACCATATTCTTTCAAATACTCAATGTCATTGAAATAGCATACTGGATCATATAATCAAAATCTTGGTTCTAGTTTTTCATTACTACTGTCATAAGCAGGTGCATTACATGGGCTAAAGTATCCATTCATTTGTGCAATAAGTGTTAATTGAATTTTTTTTCATGTGGTAAGTCCTAGAAATGCAAAATTATCCCTGTCCTTAAGGATCATACATGAAGAAGTATTTAAATAGGCAAATCCAAGGTAATATGACAAGGAGAACACAGAGATGGGTAGTAGATTAACCCAGAGGGTTCTGAGACTCTCCAAAGGCTAAGATGCCACAGGGCAAGAATCAGGGAAAATATTCAAGGGAGAAAGACAAGTATACAAGGGTAGAGAAGAGAGAGAATTGTGATGCATCTAGGGTGAAGCTGGATTTTGACACAGAGCACTTGGAATTCTCTCTGTGTAACTTTTCCCTTTCCTACCTGCATTCACTTCCTTTGTGATCTCATCCAATCTCATGGCTTTAAATACTTATCTATGTTTCTGACAACTACCAAATTTAAAAGTCTGACCAGATATCTTCCTGGATGATTTTGCCCAATTGCTTAATCCTCCACTTGGGTATCTGATGAGCATCTCAAACATAAAAAGTCCAAAACTGACCTCTTGATCTTGCCCCCACAGACCCACTCCTCTTGCAATTTATTTTATCTCAGTTTAAGACTGTCTTATCTTTCCTGTAACTCAGCCTAGATTTTGGAATCATCCTTAAGACCTCATTTACACCTCACCATCCAATCATTCAGCAAAATTGGTAAATTCAATCTTTGAACTATATCATCACTTCCATTGCTATCACCAAAAGCCAACTGCAATAATCGGTAGCTGTCTGACTGGTCTTCCTGCTCCCAGACTTGCCTGTCCCTAGTGCTTAGCAAGATATTATCAGCAAGCAACCAGAGAGGTCTGGTTAAAATATATCAGTTTGTGCCTCTCCTCTTCTCCAAACCATGCAATGGACTCCAATCTTAGAATAAAAACTAAAACCCCCATTTTAGGTTCTCTGACCTCATTTCCCACTACCCATTCACCAACTTAACTTCTCCCAGCTAAATTCCAACTGTTTCTTTTTCAGCACACTCATAACAGTTCAGGCTTTGTACTCACTGTTCACTCTCCTCTAATGTTTCCACATAAATATGAGTCACATTTTGTCTTCCTTTAAGATTTTCTTGAAAGCCATCTTCTCAGGGAGACCTTCACTGACCACTTTGCTTAAAATTTCTGCTATCCTTCTTTGTACTCTATCTCATTACCTTTCTTGTTTTTCTCCAAAGCTCTTTTTACCATCTGATGTGCTTTTCACTTATTTATTGTAAATTCCCCCAATGCTAAAATGTAAGCTCTACCACTACAGTGATTTTCATCTAGAATAATAATTAGGAGAGAGGTTTCCAAAACCAATTTGTTGAATGAATGATTAGTGGGTGAATGAAGCATAGGGCAAGGTTTCATAAAGAATGAAACTTGAAATATAAGCCTTATCTACAAAAGTTAACTACCTGTAGACTGATCATACTTTCTAATTTGCCAAAGACTATTCCAGTGGTTCTAGTTTTAGTATGAGTCGGCTTTGTCTTAGTCTTGTCCTGGCTGCTATAGCTAAATACAGACTGGGTAGGCTATAAACAACAGAAATTTATTTCTCACAATTCTGGAAGGTGGAAGTATGAGATCATGGTGCCAGCAGGGTCAGATGAGGGTCCTCTTCCTTGTCATAGACCTCTTTTGTATCCTTATGTGATGGAAAGGACTAAGGAGCTCTCTTGGATATTTTTTGTGAGAACACCAATCCCATTCATGTGTGTTCAGCTCTCATGACCTAAACACCACCTAAAAGCCCCACTTCCTAATAATATCACTTTGAGCATTTATTAGGATTTCAACATATGAATATGGGGGGATACAGTCATCCAGATCATAGCAGTCTCCTTCAAGCTGTCCAAAATATTCCAGTTTGCATGATAAATTATACAGAAACCCTACTTATATGGCAGGCATACTAGGAAATTTGGATTTTTTTTTTTTCCTCATAAGCAGTTGAAAACTATCAGAGGACTTAAAACCAGTAAGTGGCAAAAGCAAACATGCATTTTAAAAAGATATTTTGATACCAATAAAATGAATGAAACTAAATGGAGGATGGGAGCTTTGGAATATATGAGGAAGCCAATACAAGCCTTCCAAGTTTGAGATTGTCTAAACTCTGTGAGAGCCTGTGAAGAGTATGAAAAAGTGAAATTCTGAGATAGAGCTCTGTCATCAGAATTTGGGAATTTATTGCATTATAGAGATAACAGGTCAAGGCCAATAGAGTGATTTTTAACTTGGGGAATGGTGACAATCAAGAAGCTATTCACTGAAACAGTGGATACAGAAGGTTGATCAAAATTGAGTGGGAAAACATTAAACTCAGCTGAGCTATGACTTTGAGACATATCTGTGTACATCTAGAGGATAGTTTCTTTCTTTGTGGCTCAGCTAGGAAAGAATTCCCCTGCAATGAGGCAGATGTGGGTTCAATCCCTGGGTTGGGAAGATCCCCTGGATAAGAGAAACACTACCCACTCCAGTGAGTTAGATGTTTGGTTCAGATGGTAAAGTGTCTGCCTGCAATGCAAGAGACCTGGGTTCGATTCCTGGGTCAGGACGATCCTCTGGAGAAGGAAATGGCAATCCACTCCAGCACTCTTGCTTGGAAAATACCATGGACGGAGGAGCCTGATAGGCTACAGTCCGTGAGGTTGCAAAGAGTCAGACATGACTGAATGACTTCACTTTCACTTTTACTTTCAGCCACTCCAGTATTCTAGCCTAGAGAATTCCATGGACTGTATAGTCCATTTCTTTTTCTTGGGGATGGTCTTGATCACTGCCTCCTGTAAAATGTCATGAATCTCCATCCATAGTTCATCAGGCACTCTATCAGATCTAGTCCCTTGGATCTATTTGTCACTTCCACTGTACAATCAAAAAGGATTTGATTGAGGTTATACCTGAATGGTCTCATGGTTTTCCCCACTTTCTTCAATTTAGGTCTAAATTTGGCAATGAAGAATTCATTATCTGAGCCACAGTCAGTTCCCATTCTTGTTTTTGCTGACTGTATAGAGCTTCTTCATCTTTGGTTGCAAAGAATATAATCAGTCTGATTTCAGTGTTGACCATCTGGTGATGTTCATGTGTAGAGTCTTCTCTTGTGTTGTTGGAAGAGAGTGTTTGCTATGACCAGTGCATTCTCTTTGCAGAACTGTATTAGCCTTTGCCCTGCTTCCTTCTGTACTCCAAGGCAAAATTTGTCTGTTACTCCAGGTGTTTCTTGACTTTCTACTTTTGCATTCTAGTCTCCTATAATGAAAAGGACATCTTTTGGGGGTATTAGTTCTAAAAGGTCTTGTAGGTCTTCATAGAACCATTCAACTTCAGCTTCTTCAGCATTATTGGTCAGGGTATAGACTTCGATTAACTGATATTGAATGGTTTGCTTTGGAAACAAACAGAGATCATTCTGTCATTTTTGAGATTGTGTCCAAGTACTGTATTTCAGACTCTTTTTCTTCTAAGGGATTCTTGCCCACATCTGAGTTAAAAATCAACCATTCCAGTCTATTTTAGATCGCTGATTCCTAAATGTTGATGTTCAGTCTTGCCATCTCCAGCCAAAGTTTGACCACTTTCAGTTTGCCTTGATTCATGGATGTAATATGTCTGAAGAGGCCTTACAAATACCTGAGAAAAGAAAAGAACCTAAAGGCAAAGGAGAAAAGGAAAGATATTCTCATCTGAATACAGAGTTCCAAAGATTAGCAAGGAGAAATAAGAAAGCCTTCCTCAGTGATCACTGCAAAGAAATGGAGGAAAACAATAGAATGGGAAAGACTAGAGATCTCTTCAAGAAAATCAGAATACTAAGGGAACTTTTCATGCAAAGATGGGCACAATTAAGGACAGAAATGGTATGGATCTAACAGAAGTAGAAGATATTAAGAGGTGGTGAGAATACACAGAAGAACTATACAAAAAGATCTTCATAACCCAGATAACCACTATGGAGTGATCATTCACCTAGAGCCAGACATCCTGGAATGTGAAGTCAAAGGGGCCTTAGAAAGCATCACTACAAACATAGCTAGTGGAGGTGATGGAGCTATTTCAAATCCTAAAAGATGATGCTGTGAAAGTTCTGCACTCAGTATGCCAACAAAGTTGGAAAACTCAGCAATGGCCCCAGGAATAGAAAAAAAGTCAGTTTTTATTCAAATCCCTAGCAAAGGCAATACCAAAGAATGTTCAGACTACTGCACAATTGCACTCATCTCACACACTAGCAAAGTAATGCTCAAAATTCTCCAAGCCAGGCTTCAACAGTACATGAACCATGAAACTCCAGATGTTCAAACTTTATTTAGAAAAAGCAACGGAAGCAGAGCTCAAGTTGCCAACATTCACTGGATCATTGAAAAAGCAAGAGAGTTCCAGAAAAACATCTACTTCTGCTTTATTAGTTATGCCAAAACCTTTGACTGTGTAGATCACAACAAACTGTGGAAAATTCTGAAAGAGAAGAGAATACCAGACTTCCTCACTCACTTCCTGAGAAATCTGCATCCAGGTTAAGAAGCAACAGTGAGAACTGAATATGGGACAGACTGGTTCCAAATCAGGAATGGAGTACATCAAGGTTGTATACTGTCACTGTACTTATTCAACTTACAAGCAGAGTACATCATGTGAAAAGCCAGGCTGGATGAAGCACAAGCTGGAATCAAGGTTGCTCGGAGAATATCAATAATCTCAGATATGCAGTTGACACCACCCTTATGGCAGAAAGCAAAAAAGAATTAAAGAGCCTCTTGATGAAAGCAAAAGAGGAGAGTGAAAAAGTTGGCTTGAAACTTAACATTTAGAAAACTAAGATGATGGCATCCAGTCCTATCACTTCATGGCTAATAGATGGGGAAACAATGAAAACAGTGAGATACTTTATTTTGGGGGCTCCAAAATCACTGCAGATGGTGACTGCAGACATGAAACTAAAAGACACTTGCTCCTTCAATGAAATGCTATGACCAACCTAGACAGAATATTAAAAAGTAGAGACATTACTTTGCCAACAAAGGTCCATCTAGTCAAGGCTATGGTTTTTCCAGTAGTCACGTATGATTGTGAGAGTTGAACTATAAAGAAAGCTGAGTGCAGAAGAATTGATGCTTTTGAACTGTGGTGTTGGAGAAGACTCTTGAGAGTCCCTTGGACTGCAAGGAGATCCAACCTGTCCATCCTAAAGGAAATCAGTACTGAATATTCATTGGAAGGATTGATGCTGAAGCTGAAACCCCAATACTTTGGCCACCCAGTGAGAAGAACTGACTCATTTGAAGAGACCCTGATGCTGGGAAAGATTGAAGGTGGGAGTAAAAGGGGACAACAGAGGATGAGATGGTTGGATGGCATCACCTACTCGATGGACATGAATTTGAGCACACTCCTGGAGTTGGTGATGGACCGGAAGGCCTGGCATGCTGCAGTCAATGGAGTTGCAAAGAGTCAGACATGACTGAGCGACTGAACTGAACTGAACTGTGTAGTCCATGGGGTCACAAACAGTAGGACACCACTGAGCAACTTTCACTTTCACTTTCAGCAAATGAAGCAAAGAAATCTGGACATATTGAAGAATTTTAAGGCCAGGAGATACAGATTAAGTGTTCAAGTGCATTTGGGAACTTAATATGTCTTGGTCTATGTGTTATTGAATATTTTGAGTGACATAATTGATGAGGAAAATTTTTCCATATTTACTTGCAATAAATCACTCATATCTTTAAGGGAAAGGATCAAATGCCACAGATGTTAGTTATGCATTTTCTTATACATTTATTCAGACTCATATTTTTGATAACTTCCAAAAAATATTGCACACTGGAAATTCATTTTTTATGAAGACACAAATCTTGATGACACTTATTTATCCCCTTTTAGCTCAATTATTCATCTTTAACATGTTTATATTCATTTTGAATTCATCTAATGGATATACAGAAAAATCTACCATAAAAAAAAAAATGTACTTAACAGCAATCCTCAATGATCATTTATAAGCTTAGTATTTGAAGTGCACTTCAAAGACACATTTAGACCAAAGTCAAAGGGCCATGGTTAAAAATCAAGTTTCAACTGAAGCTGAGGTCAATGTGATCTATCACTAATACAGAATATAATTCCTATTCATAGAAGTAAATCTAAGGTTTTTTAAGTATTATTATCACATTATTAAAAATTATATGGACAAAAGGTAAGGTGTGATAATTTAGTTAGTTAGGCATGCCATGTCACAAGAGGCCACATAGAGAAGCACTAGGGTCAGTCAGGAGAAAAAGGAAGAGGTAAAAACGTGGATAAGAGACTTTCTTATAGTTTCCACAGCAAGGAACAGGGAGGCAGGGTAAACAGGCTTAGAAATGGCTAGTGTGAATAATTTCAGTGGGCTCTGGGGCCTTGAGACTGTCCCTAGTTATCTGGTATGTGGTTCTAGGGTGGTTTGAAGAGGTGGATAGTGGCCTAGGGTGTGAAAGGCAGATAGCAGAATTGGTTGGGTTGTGGGTTCTGGATTCATTGATTTGCATTGAAAATGTAATAACCTCATGATGATTTGTTTGTTTTCTCAAGAAACTGGCTAAGCCTGGGAGGAGGAGTCCCTCCAGGGTCAGCAAGACCCAGTTATCAAAGCATCAGAATACAGAAAGTAAAGGACTTGGCTAATATATTTACATATACTTGTTGCTTCATTCCATAACTTGAGGAAAAGCTTTTCCTTCAACATTGGATGGTAATGGAGCAGTATTATTAATTTTCAAAGCAAATGATTTATGAATTATCTATACCTCAGATTTCATTGCATGGACACTAAGCTTAGCATCTCCTCTGAATAGAACAGTGGCAAACAGATATGAGGGGAGACATACATACATGAGTTTGAGGCAGCAGATTCTTTGGCGACAGATTCTAGCAATAGATAAACTATCTGCAAGTAGTCAGATGTCCTACTATATTAGTATAATCTGGGCTTCCCTGGTGGCTCAGCTGGTAAAGAATCTGCCTGCGATTCAAAAGACCTCAGTTTGATCCCTGGGTTGGGAAGATCCCCCTGGAGAAGGGAACGGCTACCCACTGCAGTATTCTGGCCTAGAGAATTCCACGGACTGTATAGTCCATAGGGTCACAAAGAGTTGGACATGACTGAACTATGTTGGTATAATCTGACAAGTGGAATTTTGATACTTCTTCAAACATCATTTAACATAATAAATGCTATTCCATCTTGTTTGGAACATCTTATATAAGCACATGACAAAAAAGTCCCAAAATTCTGTGTGTCATATAGTTTGTCCTTGGCTAAACAATAATAATTTAATTAGCTCACTATCTCATGAATTATAGACAGTATTTCTATTTCTCTACCATGTGTTGTATTTATGCCCTGAACATAAAACTAATGGGTGAGAACAAAGATCGTGATATATGTAATTACTAAATCATTTAGAGCCTTCATCATGTTTTTCCCACCATCACTGCAATTGTAATCCCTTTTTTTTTTTTTACTGATTTTCCTTTCTCTAATTATATTTTTCCACCAGATTTCCAATGTTGTTCACTGTGTGCGTTGCAGAGATTTCTGAGCAAAAGAGTAAAACAGAATCACGATGAGTTTCACTATTAACAGAAACATATTATCAACCTGAGAACGATTTTTTTTCATTGTTTCATCATGTTCATTATCTAGTATATAAGATACAGAATAGCAAATTTAATTACATCAGTAATCCTCTGGGAAAGAGAGAATTTACTTCAGAAAAAGAAAACCTAAATTAAAATTAAATATTTTCTAGAGGAAATTATGTGCCTTACAGTCATAACTTGGGGAAATCTCAAAAGTCTTTAAAAAAAAGAAAGAAAGAAAGAAAGCCTGAGTCTGTAGCACTAATTTCAGTCTAAAAGTCTGTGGTTTTCATTTCAACATACATTTGCCATAGACTCAAAATCATAAGGCAGTGTCTTTCTTTTTTAAGCATTTCTCTAAGGCTTCTGCCTTGAATTTTTAAAGTGAAAGTCAAATACCTATTTCTCTCAAAAAGCATCCGGATAAAGTAATAGGGAAGAACAATTCTGACTCCATATTGTGTCTGTTTCTTTTACTTCAACTTTTCTATTCTATTGCTTTGCTACAAGTTAAAAATGTTGCCTGTAGCCTGAAGTATACAAGATGGCCCATTCTCAAGACTCTGACCTTTAAAGGCATAACATGTTTGCATGGATATAAAGATGAAAAAGGAGATATGGGCTTGATCTCTGTGTTGGTAAGATCCCCTGGAGAAGGAAATGACAGCCCACTCCAGTATTCTTACCTGGGAAATCCCATGGATGGAGGAGCCTGGCAGGCTACAGTCTAGGAAATCACAAGAGTCAGACATAACTGAGTGATTAAACTACCACCATCAGAGATGAAAAAGTTGCAGGAGAGAGAATCACATTTGTCGTGTTTACAAGGACATCCTGACCTGACTTACATGCACAGCTACAAAAACAGGATTTTGATGCCAAGAAGTTAACAACAACCAACCATACCCCCCCTTTTAATATAAAAGAAATCTGAATTCTAAAATTGAGTACAATGGTTCTTTGGGACTGTAGTCAACCATTTTCTCAGTCTACTGGCTTTCTGAACAAAGACTCGATTCCTTGTCCCAACAACTAGTCTCAATGTATTGACCTGCCAGGCAGCAAGCCATATGAGCTTGTACTCTGTAACAATAGTAAATGGTTTCACTCACTTCTCTGGATATGCAACTGTTTCAGTGAATACCTCTGTGCTATAGGTATCATATTAATCTCAACAGTTGCTTGTCCCTGAATTGATGAAAATCTCAAGTAGAGACCTCAAGACCCTGCTCTAGAAAAGTTTTTGAAAATCCAACCTATCCCACACTTTGATTTGTCATCATAACAGTAAAGCAACATAAACAAAGCTTATCTACCCAATAGGTTCTAGACTGGATGTTGCAACCTCCAGAAATCCCTTTCTAACTCCAGAATTCTACTTTTCTATTTGTTCTTATATTATGTTAAGAAGTACAATGTACTATATACTCATAAAGGGTCACCAAAGTGCAGGTACAATCAATAAAATACTCTGAATTGCTGTGCAAACATGAAGTCAACATTGTGCTATCACAAGCTTAAATAGAAATAACTATACGTATATCAATAAATTTAGTGAAACGAAAAGCCATTTTCCTTTCAAGGCAAAATTAGAGCCAGTAGTATTGTTTAACATCATGTTCAATAAAAACATCTTATAGCTTATAGTGATGACAGAAACCATGCACATTTGTGTAGGGACTATAAAAGGAAGGCTAGAACTACATAAAGAATTGCAAGAATTAAATAAGCCTTAACGACAATATCTGTAAAAGGCTTACTAGAAACAGAGTGTCTGAATGTAATCCTCTTCCACGCTATCGCTAACACTTCTGTGCTCTCTTGCCCAATTCTGCCTTTTGTCAGCAGTCAATGAAAATTATCTTTTACTGTTCACTCCCCATGGAGTAGTGTTAATCTCTGTATCATGTCTCCCTGAGTGTTGGCTTCACCATTTTACTGATTGACAAAACAATCGGTTTTGTCAGCTGATTGTTTTGCTCAACCACAGTCAGTTTACAAGAAAAGTCGCTGTTGTTTTATCACCTGTTCTTCTCACTTGTACTGTTTTCACTTTCCTTTAGTTGGGCTGTGTTATGGGTCATAAGTAGTGGCAAGAATCTCCTAAGAAAGAAATAGAAGATTTTAAAAGATTGAGTATCAAAATATACAGCATTTAACACTATTTCGGTTGAGGGGGTGTTTGAAAACACCCCAAATTGTGTAAAACTGTGATTAAACAATTAAATATGCTGTACTTTGTAGAGAAATATGATGCAATCATTTTAAAATTATGTTTTCAAATATTTAATTTTATAAAAGAGTATTTAAAATAATCTCACTCTTAAAAGTATAAAAAATTACTTTCAGTCACTAGGGATAA
>SJYC01029621.1:0-23183 GCA_006408675.1 Madoqua kirkii | reverse complement strand
CTCGATAGATGTGAGTCTGAGTTGGTTATGGACAGGGAGGCCTGGTGTGCTGCAGTTCATCGGGTCACAAACAGTCAGACACGACTGAGCAACTGAACTGAACTGAACTGTAATCAAATACTCTGGTCTCATAAAGAGCCACATTTGGAGAACATTTCTCTACCAACCTTGTGACACTGGGTATATAATAGATGCTTCCAAAATGGCCTTAAAAGAATACTAGGAAACTGTTTAAGGGAGTACTGCTAATAGATTTATTATCAAAGTTAGTTTTAGATATGTGTACTACATCTTCTTTATCCATTCCTCTGCTGATGGATGTTTAAGCTGCTTCCACATCCTGGCTATTGTAAACAGTGCTGCAATGAACATTGGGCTGCAGATATCTTTTTGAATTGGGATTTTCTAGAGGGAATGCCAAGGAGTGGCATTGTTGGGTCATATAGTAGCTTCTTAAGGAGGCTCCACACCTGAGGAATGAAATTGCAGAGATGTGAATGGACCTAGAGACTGTCATACAGAGTGAAGTAAGCCAGAAAGAGAAAAAGGTATAATGACACTTATGTGGATGCTAGAAAAATGGTACAGATGAACCTATTTGCAAAGCAGAAATAGAGACACAGATGTAGAGAATAAATCCCAAGGCCGGGGGTGGGGGGTGGGGAGCAGAGGGAAGGGTAGGGTGGGAGGAATTGGGAAATTGGGATTGACATATATACACTACTATGTATAAAATACTAATGAGAACCTACTGCATAGCTCAGGGAAGGCTACTCATTGCTCTGTGGTGACCTAAATGGGAAGGAAACCCAAGAAGAGGGGACATATATGTACAGCTGATTCACTTTGCTGTACAGCAGAAACTAACACGACGATGTAAAGCCAACTCTACTCCAATAAAACTTTTTTGCAGTTAATCTTGGAAAATTCTCTGAGGCTTTAAACCTTTCCTGTGAATGGGTAGATACAAATGAGCAGTCATACATTCAGTTACGACTACTGAATCATGACTTCCAAGGAATCAAGGAACTGGGAAGTCTAATGTCTAGAATAGAAGCTTTAGGAGAGGGGACAGAAAGTCAGAATCCATGTGGCAGACATTAGTGAGAGACCAGAGTACATTACTGTTGCCTAGAGTTCATATACCAAAAACAGATTCCTAAAGAAACTTTCAGCACCAAAACCCCACCTTTATGCAGACAAGTTGGTTATGGGAATAAGTCATTAAGAAAACAGTAAGCAGAGCAGCAGTGCACTCTGAATTCCAGGGAGGCTTCCGCAGTGTGATTCTGAGTGCAACAGACTCATCATTCCAGGATGGTCTCTAGCCATGCCTTCTTCCAGGAAAAGTTGCTCTGAAACATCCTAAACTGTAAGAGGAAAATACGTATTTCTTTCTCTTTCTCTTTCTCTTTCCCTTTCTCTTACAGGTTCCTCTATAGACAAGGTGTCTATGAAGTATTCAAGTCACCTTTCTCAGCTACAGGCTTTATTCAGCACAGAAATCTTAAAAATAATAGATCAGTTTTTCAGGTAATTAAGAGAAATAAGTAATTCATGGGAAAATAGGAAAGAAAAACAGTACTTTGCTTCACGTGTGACCTTCTGCAATTAATCCAAATTGTAAAATGCACAGACATCAGGCTTCCAGACTGCAAATAAATTAAAGAATAGTTATAAGATGTTAGCAAAAGAATGCTTGGTAATTTTTTTTCATGTTTGTTGAGGAAATTTGTCAGATAACTCAGTCATATTTACTAAAATTTCTACTATGTGTAGAATACTAAACTGGCCTAGCTCAATACCAAAACTCATGTACAATTAGAAATAAATATCTAGCCATATTCCCTACAGACCACAGCCAAGCCTGAATGTAGTAGCATCAAAGGTTCCTCCTCCTCTTTCTTCTCACTTTGTGTGTAAAATGCATTTATTTTGTTTTCATTGAATCCTATGTAAATATAGATGAAACAACTTGGTTCCTAGATTCAAAATAAATGCAGGAAGCTGAAAAGGATGGGAAATTAAAAGCCATGAATAAGAATTTTGTTACTATCCCAAACTGGTAGCACAAAGATAAACTACTTATGGAAAATGTTTTTAATACAAATTTCCAGAGCCCATAGAAGATCTTCCTATCAAGATTTCCAAGGGTGGGATCTGAGTACAAGCATAAGTAATAAAAGCTAAGTACAGTTAAAAATAACCAACATGAAGTAATGCAGAACATTTTATTACACGGAAAAATATGAATTTATAAAATCATCCCAAAGTGCATTTTTTATTTTTGTGTCTTATTCAATTTTACTATTAATATTTTACAATATTACATGATGTTTTGTGGGTAATCTTGTGTAATGAGATGTAGAAGTTGGGGGAAACCTCTTGGAAGTTTTCTCTCTCCTTGCTTCCTTCTCCTCCCCTTCCCTATGCAGAAATAAATAAAATAGAACCTACTAAAAATGCTTAAAGATTTCTGATATAATCTGTTTCCCTGACTTATTTCAATAGGCTTTCTATATTTTACACATCAGAGTAATAAAGCTGAGGAGGGAAAGCTAACTCTTTTGTTCACAATACAGTATTCCTGCTGTGTTCTTTCAGTCTCTCATTCATCAACAGAGAATTTCTGTTAATGACATAACCCTTCACTCCTACACAGTAGTTTCCCCTTGGCTCTCTAAAACTCTGTCCTCCCACTATACTTAGACCATTCTTGTGGACTGTGAAACATTTTTTCTTAAGCAGAGTATATAACCAGAAACTTCAACCCCAATACTGCAGTTAAAAGTGCCAAGCACAGTAGTCATACTTCAGTGTACCTCTTGTATGTCTCTGGGGCTGTAAAGAATTCCTTCTTCTGGCCTTTATTTTGTTGAGTTCAGATATAGATAATATTCTTCTATCAGGATTAAGTTATCTGAGCATAAATTAATGAATAGATATGTGTGTGTGTGTGTGTGTGTGTGTGTGTGTGTGTGTGTGTAATGTCCTGCAATAGTGCTTCTTAAAGCATGAGGGTCAGACCATCTGATATAGAATCTTGTTGCTGTTGTTGTTCAGTAGCTAACTGGTATCTGACTTTTTGCGCCCCAGAGACTGCAGCACACCAGGCCTCCCTGTCCCTCACTGTCTCCCAGAATTTGCCCTGGGGAGACAGAACAGAATCCTAGGGCACCTCTAAAAACTTTAGATTTCTGGTTCATCCATGTTGTTTCCAATGACAAAATTTCTTACATTTTTAAGATTGGATGTAATACAATGTAACAAATAAAATATTCCATTGTATTTACATGACACTTTCTTTATCCATTCATCTCTCAACAGACTCATAAGCTGTGTCCATACCTTAGCCACTATGAATAATGTTGAACAATGAACACAAGAGTGCAGATACTTCTCCAAGATAATGACTTCCTTTCCTCTGAGGATACCCCCAGAAGAGAGATTGCTGAATCATTTGATAAATCTATTTTTAATTTTTTAAGAAACCACATTGTTTTTCATAGTGGCTGAATCTATTTACATTCCAGTCAACAGTGCTTAACAGGGTTCCTGTTCTCCACATCCTGGAAAAACATTATTTTCTCTCATCTTATTGATGACACCCATTCCAACAGATATGAAGTGATAACCCTTTGTGGCTTTATTTCCCTGAAGATTAATGATGCCAACATCATACATCTGAAAAAAATTGGTAATTTGAGGTGATATATGTGTTCAGTCACTCCGTCATGTTCAACTCTGTGACACCATGGACTGTAGCCCACCAGACTCCTCTGTCCATTAACTTCCCAGGCAAAGGTACTGGTGTGGGTTGCCGTTTCCTCCCCAGGGCCTCTTTCCAACTCAGGAATCAAACTCATGTCTCCTGCGTCTCTTGCATTGGCAGGTAGATTCTTTACCAGTGCGCCACCTGGGAATCCTCATATCTGAGGTGAATGATACATTAATTCACTTGATTATGGTAGTCATTTCACAATGTATACACATATCAAACATCCTTTATACTTATTTGCTGCTACTGCTGCTAAGTTGCTTCAGTCATGTCAGACTCTGTGCGACCTCACAGACGGCAGCCCACCAGGCTCCCCCATCCCTGGGATTCTCCAGGCAAGAACACTGGAGTGGGTTGCCATTTCCTTCTCCAGTGCGTGAAAGTGAAAAGTGAAGTGAAGTCGCTTAGCCGTGTCCGACTCTTAGCGACCCCCTGGACGGCAGCCCACCAGTGTCCTCCATCCATGGGATTTTTCCAGGCAAGAGTACTGGAGTGGGATGCCATTGCCTTTTACACTTTAAAGATATAAAAAATTTTATTTGTCAATTGTACCTCAGTCGAGCTGGGGGAAAAAATTATATTTTTGGATCACATCTCAGAAATGTCGTCAGAATTCCTGGGCCTAAAGTGCAAGAATTTACATTTTAAGCCAGCTGCCAAGTGATGCTCCTGCATCCTGCAGCTTCAAAAACACTGAATTAGATGTTCTGTGCAGTTTTCTCAAGCACAAAATTTTTTATAACTCAGTCCTTATTCTAGAACCATCAAATAGACAACTTCTAACCTCAGTTTGACTCTCCAATTCCTGAAAACCCACATTTTTTCTTTTATTATTCTATTCTAAACTACATGTTTGATTAAGTTACAGTTCTCAGTGTGAATCAACCTACAGCTGCTAGAAAGTTTCAAACTAGGGATTTTCTAGGTTATAATAGCCCACTGGAAAAGAATCTACTGAGTCAATTCTTGAACATGATGGCTTTTGAATTCTTTTAAAAAGATATTTGTTGGATGAAATATGGTGCAGAAAATACTCTTTCCTAAAATGATCTCTCCAAATAGCCACTGTATTTATAGCTACTGTGGAGAATATGCAAGATACCACTTGCAGATACTCAATAGAGGAGCAGAGTTTAAGCCAAACCCTGCTGTCCCCAAGAATATGTGTACTCTACATAAAATATTTTCAACAAGAGCATTGAGGAAGTTTTGATTTGGCTTATAAAAAGAATATTACTCTCTTCTCTAAAGGAATACAGAGAAAGGCTGATGTATCTTCAGGTCTATAAGAAGTGCTCTTTTAAGAATAAAACTCACTATCTGATGTTGATCCTTCAGAGATTAAGAAGCTTTCTGTCACTGTGTCTAAACGGTCCCTGTAAGCTGTAAAGTAGATATCCTAGGTGGTTTGAGATGGAGGATCTATCCTTCCCTTAAAAGACTCTCAGATCCCTAAAATATGCCTATAGGTAGTCTAGATTCTCCAGAATCCTTAAATAAGGGACGTGGCATTTTATTCTACAATCCCTGGTCTCCGAGAGGGAAAATAGTGGGTTTGGTTTGTATTGATACAGAAATAACTGACAGAGTCCCTCAATGTGGAGTTCCCTTGTGAGGAACAGGAGTGGCGAGATGTGGAGGGACACCAAGCAATGGATGGTGTAACACTGGCGCCAGAATTGGAGGAGGATGTCACAGACTTAAAGGAAGGTTAACACAGGATTTTTTTAAAAATCATAAGCAGACCCTTGTTGCCTGCTTCTCACACAAGAGCAGGGATTATTTGCTTTCTCACTGCTTCTAACACCCACATGAGAAAACTAAGTCCACTATCCACCTCACTGCCTGTTCCAAGAAATACGCGCACCAAGAAAGGAAACTTCACTCAGGTGAGACTATAATAGCGGTTGAGACAAGTTTATTGAGAATTTGACAGACACATCCACAACTTGATAATGACAAGAGTCGTGAGCAAGGTGAAAAATTCAAACGTAAAACGTGTTTGGGCGTCAGGTTTCTCAAAATGCCCCAACAAACATCATGCAGGGAAGGCAGCTGGAGGCAAGCGGTTTTTCATCTTCTTCCCTTGAGACCCTGGTGCTGATGTGAAAAGCAGCTAACTGGGAGGCTGATGAGTCTCTGAGGACCTGGAAGTGCGCCTCTTGGGTTTGGGGGAGAAGATTCCATGCCTCTGGTATTTCAGCAAATCAGTAGAGAGCAAATGGCCAGAATCTTCGGTAACCGAAGGCCCCAGTGCCGTTGTAGCCATAGCCAAAGCCATAGCCCACTGGGGAGTAGGTACTCCCGTAGCCACAGCCCACACTGTAGCCCAGGGGGTAGCCGTAGCTGCCCCAGTAGCAGCCGGGGAAGACGGTGCTGGAGAAGCAGTAGCTATGGTGTCCGGGCTGGGCGGCTTGGAGAACAGGGAATGAACTTCCTCAGTATGATGGATTCCCTATGCTCCCTTCTTCTTTATATACCCGGGCTAGGGGATGTGGTGAAAAACACAAGGCGTCATTTTCATTCTTGACACCAATTTGTTAATTAGTTTGTGTTGCTTGCTTAAGATGTCTTTACAATTGCTTCAGAAAGCCCTCATGTGATAGAATAACAGGGGCTGGAGTCCTTCCAGTAAATTGTGTCCCTTCATTAAAATACGCTTTGCAGAGTCTTCAAAGCCCTGGGTCTTATAAAGTCCTAAGTACAAGCCTCTGAAAGCAGGCTTTACAGTACTACGAAATTTTCTGAGGTTATTAACTGTTATCCAGTCCTCTTGCTCTCTGAATTTCCACAGCACACAGTTGGAATTCAATAAATATGTGTTGGAAAAAATTGAGTGAAATAACATATACATACTCTGTGTGTGTGTGAGTATGTGTGTGTGTGTGTGTGTGTGTGTGTGTGTGTGTGTGTGTACGCGCGCGCGTGCGCGCATGTGCATGCTCAGTTGCGTCCAACTCTTTGCGACCTGGTTCCTCTGTCCATAGAATTTTCCAGGCAGGAATACTAGGATGGGTTGTTTTCTGTTCCAGTGGATCTTCTCAACCCAGGGATCCAACCTTCATCTCTTGCATCTCCTGCATTTGAATGCGATTCTTTACCATTGTGCTACCTGGGAAGTCAATACATAGTGAAATCACCTCGAGACTGAGATATTCTTTGTGTTTATCTGATTAAAGAATTTATTTTGGCTTTATCCAAGACAAATACCAAAGAGTTCGTTGGAAAGACTCTTTTTTCCTCTATTTATAGCTATCGTGTTTACAAAACAGAGTAAAATTTCAATTTTAATTATAGTACCCACCTGAACTATATTTAACATCACATTTCTAAACTACTGCCTGAACTAATAATCTTGTAAGTGTAAAAAAAATGAAGCTTGTGGATTTATCCTAAAAATTAATTGTCAAATATCATGTTGGTCGAATATACTTTTTAAAATGAATGTTGAAAATAACAACAGTGTAAAAACAGAATAATGAATGGGAACTTTTACCTTAAAGTGTGCCTAATTTTTTCATTAGATCTAATAAAACCAGATTATGTAACAAATATGATGACCTTATAAAGAGCCAGATGACAATGTTAAATCTAAGTTATATCACTTTAAGGGTGATCATGCACCCCAGAATTGGGAAAGAAAATCTTATTCTCTCTAAATGGAAACTTAGTTCTCAAATATGAATTAAACGAGGAACAAGATTGATCAAACTTATCTTGGGTAATGGAAGTCTTGAAAAATTATTCTCAGATACCTGCCTTGAGATTCTTCTGAATGGCACTTAATAGAAAGTTTACAGAAGATACAGCAAAAGAGGGCAAATGACAGAAATAGAAAGGCACAGAGCTATCAGCAATCATTCTTATAAGGTTCAGAACAGTATGTATTACACACTAGCCTCCAAGATTTTACTTTAGATCTCAGAGGTGACTTTCCTTCCTGTTACCAGCAGCTAAGACCTAAATTTCTCTAGGTATGTAGAGCTCACAGGTAGACTTCAAGGGCAAGGTGAAACATTTGGAAAATGCAAAAGTATAACAGAGTTCCAATCACTAACTGGTTAATTACAACAAAGGTATTTTTGAAAATATACAGTTTTATTGCACCATTCTTGTTCATGAACAAAGCTTTATGGCCCCTAGGGTGATTCAGCATTTAAAATTCAAACATTTCATGTGACTTATAGCTAAATAAGGCCAAGGAATTTAAATTAGCTTCATTCACTAAAATATCCCCAAGAGAAGGGAAAGGCTACCCACTCCAGTGTTCTGGCTGGAGAATTCCATGGACTGTATAGTCCATGGGGTCGCAGGGTCGGACATAACTGAGCGACTTTCACTCTCCCTTTCACAAAATATAAACACATTAAACCACAGATCTTTGTCTAAAAAAATCATAGACTAGATTCTGCTGTCATCACATGTCCCTCCTTCATAAAGAAAAAACTGGTAATATTTGGAAGAAATAAAAAATAAACAAACAGTAGTATGGTACAAAGGAAAGAAAAAAGATTGCATTAATGTCAAACTTCAGTTGTGATGCTCTGTTTAAATGAGTTCCTCTCCTACCTGCCTACCCAGTCCGACAAGATGCTAGCCTGCCCTGCTGGACACAGTGCCTATGAAAGTAAAAGATGCTTGCTCTTTGGAAGGAAATCTATGACAAGCCTAGATAGCATATTAAAAAGCAGAGACATCACTTTGCTGACAAGGATGCACATAGGCAAAGCAATGATTTTTCTAGTAGATATGTTTGGGTGTCAAAGTTGGACCATAAAGAAGGCTGAGTACCAAAGAATTGATGCTTTCAAATTTTGTTGCTGGAGAAGATTCTTGAGAGTTCTTTGGACTGCAAGGAGATCAAATCAGTCAACCCTAAAGAAAGGACTGATGCTGAAGCTGAAGCTCCATCCTCTGTCTGCCTGATTCATGTTGATGTATGGCAAAACCAATACAATATTGTAAAGTAATTAGTCTCCAATTAAAATAAATAAATTTATATTAAAAATAAAAAAAACAAAGAGGTGGTTCACTGGAAAAGAACCTGATGCTGGGCAAGATTGAAGGCAAAAGGAGAAGCGGGGGCAGAGAATGAGATGGTTATATAGCATCATCAACTCAATGGACATGAATTTGAGCAAACTTCAGGAGATTTTGGAGGACAAAAGAGCCTGGCATGAGGAAGTCAATGGGATTGATAAGAGTCGAAAAAGACTCTTAGTGGCTGAACAACAACATGATTTATCAAGTTATTTAAAAACAAAATCTACAGTTAGTTTAATCTTTCATTAAACCTATGAAAGCTTTATTCTAGCATAGGTGTATCTAAGAAGGATCCAGGTTTGAAAGAGCCTGGGAAAATGTATACAATGTTGAGAACTCTCCTTATGAAAACAGTACCACATAAAAATATAAAAATAAATATTTGTTAAAATGATAAATCACATAAAATTAAATACTAATAAAAGACACAAAACTTACAAAATTCTGGAAAATTTTTTTTACTACATAACTGCCTGACACAATTCTACAATATTCTTTCCATAGACTAGCTTCTGGCTCCACCATTTCAAATTTTTTCCTCCACTACTCATTCTACTCTGGATCTCATGGGGCAAATTCACACTGAGATATGACTTCTGCTGCTGCACATCCATGTCACAAATTCTGGGTGAACTGGAAGAGCAGATGGGAGAGAATTTCTGGAAGCCATCACCATATAAGGATGGCTAAAAGCAGCATAATTAGACACAAAATCTATCCCCCATATCCAAACTCCACTGGATGCCAGACTGGATGAACCACAAGCTGGAATCAAGATTGCCAGGAGAAATATCAATAACCTCAGATATGCAGATGATACCACCCTTATGGCAGAAAGCAAAGAAGAGCTAAAGAGCCTCTCATTAAAAGTGAAAGAGGAGAGTGAAAAAGCTGGCTTAAAACTCAACATTCAAAAACCTAAGATCATGACATCCAGTCCCATCATTTCATGAGAAATAGATGGGGAAGCAATGGAAACAGTGGTAGACTTTATCTTTCTGGGCTCCAAGATCACTGCAGATGGTGACTGCAGCCATGAAATTAAAAGAAGCTTGCTTCTTGGACAAAAAGCCATGACAAACCTAGATAGCACATTAAAAAGCAGAGCCATTACTTTGCCAACAAAGGTCCATCTAGTCAAGGCTATGGTTTTTCCAGTGGTCATTATGGATGTGAGAGCTCGACCTTGAAGAAAGCTGAGCACTGAAGAACTGATGCTTTTGAACTGTGATATTGGAGAAGACTCTTGAGAGTCTCTTGGACAGCAAGAAGATCAAATGAATCAGTCCTAAAGAAAATCAGTCCTAAATATTCATTGGAAGGACTGATGCTGAAGCTCCAATACTTTGGCCACCTAATGTGAAAGAACCAGCTCATTGGAAAAGACCCTGATGCTGGGTAGGAGTGACATCAGGAGAAGAAGGGGATGACAGAGGATGAGATGGTTGGATGGCATTAGTGACTTGGTGGACATGTGTTTGAGCAAGGTGCAGGAATTGGTGATGGACAGGAAAGCCTGGTGTGCTGCAGTTCATTGGCCACAAAGAGTAGGACACAACTGAGCAACTGAACTGAACTGATATCCAACTTCAACTTCCACCTAGCCAGATCCCAGAAAGGTCTGTGGCTCACTAACATGAAGGGAAGTGTGACTGTAGGAACCCCAGGTGAAAAGCAGCAGCAGGCTAAAACAACTGGAGCTAAAATGTCTTACTTTTGTGAGTTTCTTTAAAAAAAAAAAAAAAAAGGTCTTGTGACTTGGGGGTTTGGAAAATAGAAAAATATTATATTATTATGTATGAAATGACATAATATTGGATTAATCATTGTTAATGACAGGGAAGCCTGGCTTGCTGCAGTCCATGGGGTTGCAAAGAGTCAAACATGACCGAGCGTCTGAATAACAACAACATCATTACTAGATATCTATGGGTTTGGATAAAGCGCATGACCCTTTCTCTTAAATATCAATGTTAAGTTGTTATTTAATAAACAATACGATTTGTTCTTTCATATTTCTTTCATTTCAAATAAGGTCTGACATGAACAAAAATAGGAGAAAACCTTGCTCTTTGATTTTCTGCAAAGGAGCAAGAAATGTATAATGTACAGGTCATAAAGAGTCAATTCCAGTGTGCACAATAAAACAGTTCTTTTCTTATCAGTTTCAAGTATAAAGTTTACAGCTTCAAAATACTATAATTCATTAACAATGAGAGAGAAATTACAAGGAAATGTTTTAAGTGAGTTTCAGAATATACATCAGTGGTTATCTCTAAAATAAAAATTATATTTCATTCATCTTTTTATTTATTCTTACAAATATTTATTGAGCATTTCCTGTGTTCCAAGTGTGCTGTTAAGTGTCAGAAATCTAAAAACATGCACTTAGAATTAGAAATGGAAAATTAAGTAGACAGTGATAAATAAATGAAAATGCAATGTTATATGTTCTACACTGGAAGTCCAAATTTCCCTCTTGTAGACTTCAGGGCATGAAACAGAAGAGACAATCCTACGTGATGTAGAGGGTAACGTTCTTGGAAAGCTTCATTATGAAAGGGATAGATATATGAGCTGGGACTTGAAAATGGTATCAGCCAGAAAGAGGTAGATTTAGAGGATATTCCAGAAAGAAGTGTTTGAAGTAAAATCTCAAAGGTGTTAAATAGTACAGTGTCTTCCAGGAGGCATATAAAATTCAATGGCTATAAAATTGCTTATAGCAGGAGAATTAATGGAGTATGGAGTTGGCGAGACAGTTGGGGACATATGAGACTGTGCATTCTATGAAAGCAAAGGGAGCCACTCATACGCTAATCTGTTCTACATTTTAGAGAGATCACTACTCTGACAGTGAAGAAGATGAATTAGTATTGAGAAACAATTCTGGAGGTACGAAGTGCTCATGCTCAGTGAGACATGCTTAGTCATGTCTAACTCTTTTGTGAACCCATGGACTGTAGCCCACCTTTATCCCACCAGGTTCCTCTGTCCATGGGATTCTCCAGGCAAGAATACTGGAGTGCGTCACCATTTTATTCCTCAGGGGATCTTCCCCACCTAGGGTTCAAACCCACATCTCCTGCATTGGCAGACAGTCCTTACCACTGTGCCACCAAGGAAGCCCAGGTTTAAAATTGTGTCCATTAGGAATGCTTTTGGCTACAAGTAACAACAGCCAGTTGAAAGTTACTCAAATAAAAAGCTTTTTTCTTTTTCTTTTTGCAAATAACAAGAAATGAGAACATAAGCAATTTGCAGATGACTCTAGGGCTTGACAACATCAGAGTTCAGAGCTGTGTGTGATTCTCTGTCTTCTCGTGGTTTCAAGATCATTGTAGAAGGTCAATGCTTCATATTCATACACATCACCATCCAGAAACAGAGGAGTAAAAAAAGGACTTTCCTCAAAGCTCCTTTTCATTGTGCAATAAGAAGGAATTCATTTCACATTTGTCTTCCCATGATTTCCCACAGGAAAATTCCAATTTCCATATTGGAATTGAATAATATCCCAAGGCTGACCTACAAGAGAAACTTAAAAAGTTCGTATCAGGAATTTTCTGCTTGTATTGTACAAAGCAGGCTCTGCCAACCTAGAAGGAGGGGGAGGAATAGTCATTGGATAGATAATCAGAAGAAATACACAAAAGTCATCTCACTAACTAGGTGGCAGTGTTAGTAAGGGAGTGAATTTAAGAATTGTTAGAGCTTCGCTCAATGGTAAAGAATCCCCCTGCAGTGCAGGAGACACAGGTTCAGTCCCTGGATTGGGAAGATCCCCTGGAGAAGGAAATGGCAACCTGCTCCAATATTCTTTCCTGGAGAATTCCATGGGAAGAGGATGCTGGTGGGTTATAGTTCATGAGGTCATAAAGAATCAGACAAGACTTAGCTACTAAACTATCACTACCACCAGAGAACATAAAGTCTGAATGGAGTGAGGTTCACATTGCTTCTATTCAAAACTCCATGGTGTAACTAAGTGTAAGATAGGCTGGGGTTAGCTGTAGTCTTCTCAAGGACAGCCAGTCAGTTTTCAGTAACATGTCAAAGGGAAAGGAAAAGGCTGAGTCAGGTATATAGTCAAGTAAGTAAGCTCTCTCCTTCAGGGCCAGCCATATAAATATCCAGGCCATAATCTGGAAGAACAGCAGTCTAATGTCAAAGCTCTGTAAATAAGTTTTAACCCTGAGTACTCCAGAGTTAATCCATAGCATTTACTCTAGATACAATTTTCTGTTCTTAGTGGGTGGTCAGGTGCAGGAACTTTCCTTTTCCTGTTTACCAAGAAATTTCAGCTCAGGAGCAGGCTGTATCTTTACTCCAGACTCAGAATCTTTTTGCTGAGGTTGCTTAGCTCTGTAGAATGAAAAACTCAAACCAACAGGACCCATCATATCAAAAGAGCCTGTCAGAGAATGAGGTCAGTACAGAGGGAAGAAGAGCCAAATGATGGAGGACTTGAGTCCTGATGACAGTGTTTGTGCCTTGGATCCAACCACGCCTAAAGCTAGTATATTCCCTGGACTTTTCAGTTATGTGAACCAATAAATACCCTTCTTTGCCTAGTTTTTTTTTTATAAGAACTAGAGAGATTTATGATAACAAATGAGTTAACAGCCATCTATCGGGATCATATCCCTACTAGGAAATCAATTGCAGGACATCCATGGAAGAATTTGGGAGAAGAAATAACAAAGGGCTGCTGCTGCTGCCAAGTCACTTCAATCGTGTCCGACTCTGTGTGACCCCATAGATGGCAGCCCACCAGCGTCCCCCGTCCCTGGGACTCTCCAGGCAAGAACACTGGAGTGGGTTGCTATTCAGTGCTTGTCAATTTTTTCTTCATTGTTGCCGTTAGTGTTCAGTTGCTAAGTCATGTCTGCCTCCTTATGACCCCATGGACTGCCTCACACTAGGCTCATCTCTCCTTTACTATCTCCTGCAGTTTGATGAAATTAATCTTGATTAAGTCAGTGATGCTACCTAACCATCTCATCCTCTGTCATCCCCTTCCTCTCCTGCCCTCAGTCCTTCCCAGCATCAAGGTCTTTTCCAATGAATCGGCTCTTTGCATCAGGTGATCAAAGTATTGGAGCTTCAGCATCAGTCCTTCCAATGAATATTCAGAGTTGATTTCCCTTAAGATTGACTTGTTTGATCTCCTTGCCCTCCAAGGGACTCTCAAGAGTCTTCTCCAACACCACAGTTCAAAAGCATCAGTTCTTTGGCACTCAGCTTTCTTTATAGTCCAACTCTCACATCCAAACATGACCACATAAAAACCATAGCTTTGTCTATACAGAATTTTGTCAACAAAATGATGTCTCTGCTTTTTACCATGCTGTCTAGATTTGTCATAGCTTTTCTTCCAAGTAGCAAGTGTGCTTTACTTTCATAATTGCAGTCACCATCCGCAGTGATTTTGGAGCCCAGGAAAATAAAGGCTGTCACTGCTTCCACTTTTTCCCTTTCTATTTGCCATGAAGTGATGGGACTGAATGCCATGATCTTTCTTTTCTGAATGTTGAGTTTTAAGCCAGCTTTTTTAGTCTCCTCTTTCACCTTCATCAAGAGGCTCTTTAGTTCCTCTTAACTTTCTGCCATAAGGGTGATATCAGCTGCATATCTGAGGTTGTTGATATTTCTCCCTGCAATCTTGAGTCCAGCTTGTGAGTCATCAAGCCCAGCATTTCACATGATGTACTCTTCATATAAATTAAATAAGCAAGGTGACAATATACAGCCTAGTCATTCTCCTTTCCCAATTTTGAACCAGCACATTGTTCCATGTAAAGTTCTGACAGTTATTTCTTGACCTGCATACAGGCTTCTCAGGAGACAGGTAAGATGGCCTGATAGTCCCATCTCTTGAAGAATTTCCCACAATTTATTGTGATCCACACATTTAAAGGCTTTAGTGTAGTCAATGAAGCAGTAGATGTTTTTCAGGAATTCCCTTGCTTTCTTTATGATTCAACCAATGTTGGCAATTTGATCTCTTTTTCTCATAATAGCACACAAAGTTTATTAGACATCTCTAGGATATGGTGGGATAATCTGACAAGACTCACTCAAAGAGATGGCCACCGCATGAGCTCTATCCGCCCAGATCCTGGGCAGGTCAGCTGGAGACTATGGAGCAGCAGCAACACCCTGGCACACCTGTAATTGTGCTGACGACCTCTAATTGCAAAGCTCTGGAAGATGTTTGGGGCAATTAGAGATGACAAAATAGACAGCAGATACTACTTCTAATCATTGCTACAAGAAAAGAATAAAATCTTCACGCTTCCAGAATGCTAAATGGAGGCTCTCCTAGACTCTTGATTTTAAATCCTCCAGACTCTTGATTTAAAATCCTCCTAATGCCTTTGGGTTACTACTTTCTGGTAATCAGATACTATGAGTCTCAAAATATGACTTCCTTTCAGGTAATTTGCTAACTAACATACAAAATTTAATTATTGTTGTCCAGGGCCTCACATTCAGAAATTGCATCTTGTTTGTGATATGAAATTAAGGTTTACACCCATGAGATGATGCCATCTGAATCATAAGAATAGACACCTAGGAGCACCCTTGACACCCTCTCAAATTTTCAAATGCCATCTGCCATGGGGTGCTGTCACTCTCCCTTCTGACACTCTCTGATTGCACTAATTTCTATCCGTCTCTGCCGCACTGCTCTGCTGTTTTTCTGACTATTTCCTAATGCTACATATTACCACAAACTCGGTGACTAAAAAAGACACAAATGTATTGTCATGCAATTCCAGCAGGGAGAAGTCTGAAATAAGATGTTGACTTGGCCAGTTCCTTGTAAAGACTCTAGAGGGGAGAATCTGTTTGCTGGCCTTCTTCAACTTCAAGAATGAGGCGGCCCTCATTCGCGGCCTGTGGCTGCTTCCCTTCATCACCTCAGTCTCTTGCTCCTGTCATCCTATCTGCTGCTACTCACTCTGATCATTCTGCCTTCCCCTCTTAGAAAGACCCTTGTGACTATGCTGAGCCACCTGGAAAAGCCAAGATAATATCCCCACATCAAGATCTTTAACTTCATCATCACTTCTGCTGTGCCCCTTTCTCCATGGAAGGTATCCTATTCATAGGTTGTAAGGATTCAGAGTGGACAACTTTGGGAGCTCCTTGTTCATCCTGCTGTACTACCTAATCCAAGGTACCAATTTATATGCCTACACTGCTATCCTGATTCTGGGAAAGACTGAAGGCAGGAGGAGAAGGGGGTGAAAGAGGATGAGATGGTTGGATGGCATCATCGACTCAATGGACTTGAGTTTGAGTAAGCTCCAGGAGTTGGTGATGGACAGGGAGGCCTGGGGTGCTGCAGTCCATGGGGTCGCCAAGAGTGGGACACGACTGAGCCACTGAACTGAACTGAACTGAACTGACACTGCTACAGTGACTGCAAAACTCAGTCAATAGTTTCCCTCCTTACAAACTGCTTCTCACCACTCAACTGTTTAAAACATGTAGATTTGGTTATGATGCACACACACATACATACATACAAGCACACACATGTTAAAAACCATTTCAACATCATCCCATTGAATTTTAGATTTTTTTATGTTTAAATGACCTAAAACTCCTCAACTCTCTCTGCTTAGACATCACTGACTATCTTAGATCTTCAAATGTGTAGTGTCTGGTCACCTGTTGGCTGTTCTACATGGAATTGTTCCCTTGTGCTCAACTCCCACTGACCTTCAGATACTAGTTCAATCACTTCCCTTAGGAGGCCTTACTGTGGCCCCTGAGGAGACAAAGTCCACGTATAGTATCATAAGGGCCACCATCTCCCTCCTATTTGTGTGATTGGCACCTGTTCCACCAATGTGCTTGCTTCTAGGAGAGCAAATATGATGTCTTCCATCAGGCTTGATTCCTCAGTGCCTAGCTCACTAGTTGGCGTAATGTAAGTCTTTAATTAATACTACTTAAGCTAATGAGTGAATGAACAAACATATTAAGTTCTCTACATACTAATCTTCAAGTTGTAAACTTTCAAAGATGCGAGCATGTGTTCCGTGTCCAGTCACATAACTTAGTTCACATGTCTGGTGTATATCATCATGTGCATCTCCTACAAGTGGTTGTGGTTTTGTGTACTTTACAGTGTACAGTAGTACAGTATCTTTATTTCAAGCCCAGGATGTCCAGAAGCAAGTGCGAAAGCAGCAGTGAAGTAGTTGGTACTGCTAAGAAATGCCAGCCATTCCACCGTACTACTGTACCTTTCAAGGTACTTTACTGTAGGATTAAAATGCTTTATCTGTTGTGTTTGTTTTTTATATATTATTTGTGTGAAAAGTATTATAAACATATTACAGTACAGTATTATGTAGAACCCTTGAATGGTCTTCCCAGCTGGTCCAGCAATAAAGAACCCACGTGCCAATGCAAGAGATGTAGGTTCAATCCCTGGGTAGGGAGGATCCCTGGGAGGAGGAAACGGCAGCCCACTCCAGTATTCTCACCTGGGAAATTCCATGGACGGAGAAGCCTGGAGGGCTACAGTCCATGGGGTCACAAAGAACTGGACACGATTGAGTGACTAAACAACAACAGCAACACTAAATAGCCAATTGTGTTAATTGGTATCTAGGCTAACTTTGTTGTATGTATGAGCAAATTGGACTCATAAATGCACTCCTAGAAAGAAATTTGCTTGCATGTAGAGGACTTACTGTATTCTAAATCTAAATTGACCACTCACTTGGTGAAAGAATTTAGGCAAATCACTTGCTGGGCCCCAAGTCATTCTACTGTAACAAGAGGTAAGTTGATTCTCTGAGACTTACCACCCAACCACTGTATGAGCCTAACATCAAAATCACTGAGAAGCTAAAATTACAATTCAACCATCTCCCATCAGATTTGGTCAATTAAGCATGTGACTGTACAGAGCAATTTTGCTCACTGTGTTACACATCCCTGCTAAGACACACTCAGGGGCTCCCAGCTGCCATAAATTTAAAGCACAGAATGTAACAACAGAATCTCAGAAGAGAAATGTTGAAATTTCTATAAGACATTCCACTACAGTAGTTTCAAAGTTTAGACTGCAAAAATCTCCTTGAATATTTATTTAATATGCATTCTACGGAGCTCTCTTCCTACAGATTCTGATTCCCTGGGTCTGGGCTGGATCTGAGGAGTCTGCATTTTGAATAAGCAGCTCAAATCATCCCCAGAAAGTGCTTTGGGGAACCCTCACTGTCCAGTGGTTAGGACTCAGCACTTTCATTGCTGTGGCCCAGTTTTCATCCTTGATCAGAGAACTAAGACCACATAAGCCAAGTGGTGCTGTGAAAAAATAAGAAAATGCTTTGGCCACTCCTTGAGAAACCTGTGCTGTTCACTGGTAAGCCATCTGTAAAGGTGTCCTCGCTAAGAAAACACACAGCTTAAAATGGGATGAGCTTACAATGGTGAAGGAAGAAAAGGAGAAACCTTCTTGTGTTCTGCCGTGTGCTTAGTCGCTGAGTCGTGTCCGACTCTTTGCTACCCTACAGACTGTATCCCACCAGGCTCCTCTGTCCATGGGTAGTCTCCAGGCAAGAATACTGGAGTGGGTTCCCATGGCCTCCTCTAGGGATTGAACCCAAGCCTCCTGAATGCAAGTAGATTCCTTACTGACTGAGCCATCAGGGAAGCCTAAGAATACTGGAGTGGGTAGCCTGTCCCTTCTCCAGGGGAAGCTCCTGACCCAGGAATCAAACCAGGGTCTCCTGCATGGGGGCAGATTCGTTACCAGCTGAGCTACCCAGGAAGCCTAGCACCTTCTTAGCCAAGATTAATAAGCAGAGTTTATATAACTTATTATCATGGACAACTTTGCTTCCCAGGCGACATTTGGCAACTATCTAGAGACAATTTCATTTGTCGTGACTGGTAGGTTGTTGCTTTCAATCTAATGAGAGAGGCCAGGGATGCTGCCAAACATCCTACAGTGCACAGAACACTCCTCACCCCTCAATGACAAAAAACTATCCAGCCCCAAATGTCAACAGAGCCAAGGTCAAAAACACTGGTCTGAAGTCAAGGTCACATGCAGTCAAATGTGACTGCCAGGCAGCATACTCCAAGAGTGGTCACCTGAAATGGATCAGAACTTGATGACAAGGTCTTGGGACCAACTTGAAACACAATTTCACTACCTTGCTATCTCAGCACTCTTGGGGCTAAGCCACATTTGTGAGGCCACTAGGTTAATGGTAGAGCAAGCAGCTAATTAATGAAGTTTGCTATTTGATGTAGAACCTGTGTGGTTTTCTTAAGAAATAATGTGATACCACAACAATGTCTAGATGCATAAAAGGCTCACTGACTCTGGCCATAAACATCTCACATGTGTTTCAGAATCAACATGAAAAAGAAATTCCCAAGGACATTACCTTTTTTGCTGCAAGGTTTTAGTCTCTAGTGGGATCTGAAGGTCCATTTTGAGCATCTACCTTCTGTTCCCGTTGATGCAAAACGGAGGAGCTGAGATCTACTTCTTGCAACATAAAGGGAGAATTAGAGTCAGAAACTGGAAATGTATATAAAATTCAGCCATAGCAGCAATCGGCAAGCTGAGTTAGTGAAAAGGATCAAGGATGAAAAATTATGGTCTGCCGTGCTACCTCAGTGCTAAGGAGACTTGCTAATGAGTGGAAGGGAGACATTTCAACGTATTTACTTGTTGGTTACCCTTTGGAATATCTGAGGTCATGCTCACCTGATGATTTGAAAACAGTGTTTCCTATTACAGCCAAACTACAAAGGATGATGAGTTCAATCTACAAAGATCATCATTTCTTCAAAGTCTTTGCTAACCAAAAACGAACATAAAAATAAATTTTAATTTTAAAAATGAGGGCTTTTGTCCCAAATATTTTTCTTAACATTTAAGGTTATTCATTAGGAAACCCTTGAAAACTCTGTCATGGCAACCAAGTGCATAGGACAAAAAAGCTTCAGAATGGAAATAATGTGGCATATATGTAAAGCAGGCTATTAAAAGAGGAGGATGATTGAAAGTGAAGAAAACAGAACAGGACACTCTAATTCAGTTATCATTGTCAAAGATAATATCAGGAGCCTTAGAGGCAAGTCACTGAAAAGGAATTGGTGTCTAAGGAATAACAGGGTATTTTTAGAGACAACCATACTCAACATACTCTGGAGTCATAGAACATTCTGAGCAGTGTCTGCCTGGCAGGCCATAGAAACAAGAAATATTTCCATTTATCTAGTAGAAAGCTCTCCTGCTATAATTTCAAGAGCTATTTCTCTATCCTCAATAGAAATTTAAAAAAAGAAAAGGGAACTAGCTTTTCTGTAAATAGCAATAAAAAATAGAACAAAAGTACAGGAAAATAATTTTTTAACTTTTCCTTGTTGCTGAAAATGTTAATTTTGTCTCATCAACACTTTAAAAAAGAAACAATGAGAAATGTCCTGTTCACTTCCTCTTTTGGGATAAAGAATTAACCAGACTTAACCAATACTCAAATCTTTTTATATCAATTTTTATTTATTTATGTTTGTATTAATATGTTTGCTTATTTATTCTGGCTGCACTGGGTCTTACTTGTGGCACAAGGCTCTTCTTTGTATCATGCAGGATCTTTTGTTGCAGAACACAGGCCCAGTATTTGCAGCTCTCGGGCTTAGTCGCCCCTTGGCATGGGGGATCTTAGTTCCCCAACCAGGGATGGAACTCCCGTCCCCTGCATTGCAGGTGGAATCTTAATCACTGAACCATCAGGGAAGTCCCCCCACCCAATACTTAAATTTTACATGCACACAAACCACCTGCAGATCTTGTCTGTGTGCAGAATATGATTCTGACAAAGAAGGCCCACAACTGTGCATTCTGAAGACGCTTCCAGAGGATTTCCATGTCTGTTGCCTGCTGACCATATTCTAAATGGAAAAGGAGTGGGCTTTTTCTCTAAGGCTTTAAATAATTATATTAATTCAACAAATATTTATCAAGCGTCCGGGATACAGCACTGGTGATACAGCATTGAGTAAAGCATGGGGATTTCTCTCAAAAAACCTTACACCATACATGCTACAATGAGGGAATCCAACCTGTCAACTAATGATGGTGAGAAAGATAAACAGCAGCCCTGAAAACACAAATGGTAAACCAGAGCACTCCCTGCTCCCCACACACAGTCTTCAGAAAGATCATCAAATAAGACAGGGTCAGGCAGTGAGAGATGGAGAGAGACAAAAACAGTACCACTCTGTAGTCACATCCAAAAACAGATGAAACCAGGAACACTATTCAAACCCCAAAAAGTGACTAAACATCTTTTACAATGACTGCTGCCCTTTTACCAATGACAGCTTCAGCATTTTTCCATTTCTTCAATAAAATTTTGTTAAAATACCCAACCATAGAATTAAGTCTGTTTCTTGTGGAAGGTAGACTAATGGTACCCCAATGATGCCACTATTCCAATTTCCAGAACCTGTGAATATGTTACATTAGATGACAAGAGGGCATTGAGGTTGCTAATCCATCAGCCTAGAGGTAGGGAGATTATTCTGGATTATCTGGGTCATCCCAATAATCAACAGAATCCTTAAAGTGAAAGAGCAAAGTAGGAAGGTCAGAGTCAGAATCACTATGCTATTGCCTTTGAAGATAAAGGAAGAAAACACAAAGGAATTGGGGCAGCCTATTAAATCTGGAAAAGCAAGGAAATAGGCTGTTCTCTAAAGCCTCCATAATAAATACAGTCCTCCAACACCTTGATTTTGGAACTTCTGACCTCCAAAATTGTAAGAGTAAACTTGTGTTGTTTTTAAACCACTAACTTTGTGAAAATTTGTTGCAGTACCCAATCCAGAAGACACCCCTGCCTTTTTAGTGTGTATGCACACATGCTCAGTTGCGATTTGACCCTTTGTGAGCTCATGGATTGTAGCCCACCAGGCTCCTCTATCCATGAGATTTCCCAGGCAAGAATACTGGAGTGGGTTACCATTTCCTCCTCCTAGAGATCTTCTCAACCCAAGGATCCAACCCACATCTCCTGTGTCTCCTGCATTGCCAGGCAAATTCTTTGCCACTCAGCAACCTGGGAAGCCACCTGCCTCCTTTAATCATCTCCAATATTAAATTCCTCAAGTGCAAATCCTAGAACAACCCCTCCTACACCCTCTTATTGAGACATCCTACAGTTTCTCATGTTGCACAATCTCCATTGTCACAATAAGTTAATAAGCCCAACTTTGTTGATTACAGTGTGTTCCAGATGGTCTCGGTTGGTGAGCAGGGCCGTGTGAGCACTGTAACAGAGGTGAAGATTTTCAGCTGAAACAAGGGAGGACCCCTGGGGTAGAGGAAGTCCTTTTGAAGGCTCTGTAGGAGTTCACTAGATGAAGACTAGGGCAGAAACAGCAAAGAACTATAGTATGTCCCATTGCAAGAGAAAGGGAAGTATGTTATAATGAAGTAGGAAATGAGACTAGAGAAACATGTTTTTGTGTGCCACTAACTGATCTTTATCCTGAAATCTGTAAGTAACCATAAAATAGCCAAAGTCTGTGAAGAAAGTCATGTTATTAGATTTTCATTTTGAGTGACAATTTCATCTGTAGTGTAGAAGATGAGCTAGACTCTGCCTGGCACACCAGACAGGCATCTGGTGTTTTAATTCAGGAAAGAAATAATAAGGGTGTGAATGGATGCAGAATGGGGAGTTAAGATCTGCCACCATTTCTTGAAAATATTGAGATAGGAAAAATCCAAGAAATGAAAAATCCAAAGAATGAAGCATAGTATTTATTAAACTTATTTGACAAGCTTAGGAAAATACTGGAGGATCTTGATAACCTCAATAGGGTCAAATCACTAAACACATAATGAATGTTTTGCCTTTGTTATCAGTGGTAGAATAATGTTCATGAAAGGAGTCAGAAGACCTCAGTTTGATACCTTGGCTCAAAGTTTAAATCTCCCAGTTGATAGATATGTTCCCTCTTGGGAAAATTACTTAATTTCCATAAATATTTTCATGATACCCATCACCCAAGATAATTGTCAGAATTAAATAAAATTCTATGGACATATTCTGTAAAACGTAAATCCACTATATATCTAATATAATAACTATATTAGATATAGTTATTAATGGCATAAGAACTGCATTAGGCAGGAATATTTCTGGGAAAGAGTTCTATAATTTTTAAAATGCTACATGACTTGTTTTATAGTGGAGGGATGGATTTAGAGTCAGGTCCCCATTGCTATAGCTTGGCATTTTTCTTTACAAATGAATGATGCAGCCTCAAACAAATCACTAAATTTTCAATATTGGTGTCCTCT
>SJYC01029620.1:0-11715 GCA_006408675.1 Madoqua kirkii | reverse complement strand
ACAGTCCTACCAACACCTTGATTTTGGAACTTCTGACCTCCAAAATTGTAAGAGTAAACTTGTGTTGTTTTTAAACCACTAACTTTGTGAAAATTTGTTGCAGTACCCAATCCAGAAGACACCCCTGCCTTTTTAGTGTGTATGCACACATGCTCAGTTGCGATTTGACCCTTTGTGAGCTCATGGATTGTAGCCCACCAGGCTCCTCTATCCATGAGATTTCCCAGGCAAGAATACTGGAGTAGGTTACCATTTCCTCCTCCTAGAGATCTTCTCAACCCAAGGATCCAACCCACATCTCCTGTGTCTCCTGCATTGCCAGGCAAATTCTTTGCCACTCAGCAACCTGGGAAGCCACCTGCCTCCTTTAATCATCTCCAATATTAAATTCCTCAAGTGCAAATCCTAGAACAACCCCTCCTACACCCTCTTATTGAGACATCCTACAGTTTCTCATGTTGCACAATCTCCATTGTCACAATAAATTAATAAGCCCAACTTTGTTGATTACAGTGTGTTCCAGATGGTCTCGGTTGGTGAGCAGGGCCGTGTGAGCACTGTAACAGAGGTGAAGATTTTCAGCTGAAACAAGGGAGAACCCCTGGGGTAGAGGAAGTCCTTTTGAAGGCTCTGTAGGAGTTCACTAGATGAAGACTAGGGCAGAAACAGCAAAGAACTATAGTATGTCCCATTGCAAGAGAAAGGGAAGTATGTTATAATGAAGTAGGAAATGAGACTAGAGAAACATGTTTTTGTGTGCCACTAACTGATCTTTATCCTGAAATCTGTAAGTAACCATAAAATAGCCAAAGCCTGTGAAGAAAGTCATGTTATTAGATTTTCATTTTGAGTGACAATTTCATCTGTAGTGTAGAAGATGAGCTAGACTCTGCCTGGCACACCAGACAGGCATCTGGTGTTTTAATTCAGGAAAGAAATAATAAGGGTGTGAATGGATGCAGAATGGGGAGTTAAGATCTGCCACCATTTCTTGAAAATATTGAGATAGGAAAAATCCAAGAAATGAAAAATCCAAAGAATGAAGCATAGTATTTATTAAACTTATTTGACAAGCTTAGGAAAATACTGGAGGATCTTGATAACCTCAATAGGGTCAAATCACTAAACACATAATGAATGTTTTGCCTTTGTTATCAGTGGTAGAATAATGTTCATGAAAGGAGTCAGAAGACCTCAGTTTGATACCTTGGCTCAAAGTTTAAATCTCCCAGTTGATAGATATGTTCCCTCTTGGGAAAATTACTTAATTTCCATAAATATTTTCATGATACCCATCACCCAAGATAATTGTCAGAATTAAATAAAATTCTATGGACATATTCTGTAAAACGTAAATCCACTATATATCTAATATAATAACTATATTAGATATAGTTATTAATGGCATAAGAACTGCATTAGGCAGGAATATTTCTGGGAAAGAGTTCTATAATTTTTAAAATGCTACATGACTTGTTTTATAGTGGAGGGATGGATTTAGAGTCAGGTCCCCATTGCTATAGCTTGGCATTTTTCTTTACAAATGAATGATGCGCCTCAAACAAATCACTAAATTTTCAATATTGGTGTCCTCTTCAGTAACATAATAAAGAAATTCATCTCAAAAAATTTGTATGCAAATAAATAGTGAAATTATCTGTTGTTGTATCTATTACATAATTACTATGGGAAAAAAGAAGACAGGTAGTTTTTGTTGTTCTTAATCCCTTTCCATCCCTCTTTAAGGATTTTATATTTTTTAGGTTGGCAAATGAACCAGATTTCTTCCCCTCCCCTTTTTCAGAATCTATTAAATTAAAGCAAATGTTGGAAGCTAACAATGACAAGGAGAATTGTGGGGACAATATCAGTGGAGGAGAGACAACTAAATGTCTAGATGATGGAAAAGAAGTGAAAAACAAGGAGAAAGTCATGGCAGAGACTATGAGAGGGGGCGTCTACAAGGGAAACTAAGCGGACCTTCCCTTCAAATACACAGGTGGGACTCAGAATATTTAAAAAAAAAAAAAAAGCAACGTTGGGACTGAAACAAAGATCAAGTAGTTAAATAGAAATCTCATTGAAGAACAAGGGAGTACTAGGGCAACTTGTCATTTCAACTTAGAGCAAAACTTTAGACCTTTACACTCTGGCATTTGGAGACTTCATCCAGCCTAAAGGTCAGCCACCCTTCTTCCACCCTAATGTGAATTGTGCCTGTCAATGACTTTCCCCCAAACCCAGAACTCCGGTGCAGCTTGTCAGTGTGTCATTATTAAATCTGAAAGAATGATTAGCAACCATAACAATGACTGTTATAACGTATGTTACTGTACATTGTTCAGCCATTAGGTTGTGTCTGACTCTCTGCGACCCCATGGACTGCAGCATGCCGGGCTTCCCTGTCCTTCACCATCTCCCAGAGTTTGTTCAAACTCATACCCATTGAGTCAGTGAGGCCATCCAACCATCTCATCCTTTTTCTTCCCCTTCTCCTCCTGCCCTACATCTTTCCCAGCATCAGGGTCTTTTCCAGTGAGTTGGCTCTTCACATCAGGTGGCCAAAGTATTGGAGCTTCAGCTTCTGATGAATGACCAGGGTTGATTTCCTTTAGGGTTAACTGGCTTAATATGAGAGGATATAAATCAGCATATGTAGCAATGATACCATGGCAGTGAGTATGCTTAACACCTATATCATATTTTCTAAATACCAGTCTTTACCAAAGGGATCCAGTGCTCCCATGATTGAAGCAGAAGAGTTCAAGATGAGCCTGGAATATCTCATTGAGTCAGAAAGTAAAGCATTGATCAAACAGCAATGGGAACCATTTTGGAGCCAGAATGATGATGTTTCCACTCTTCAAATCTGGTGCAATTAAAGTATGAAAGTTAATAATATTATTAATGAAAAAATAATATTAATGGATGGTAACACATTGAGTAAAATAAGAGTCCTCAAGCCTACACTGATATAGCTTTTGATAACAATAAATAAGCACACAAAAATAAATGGGGAGAAGAGAAAGTTCTTTCTTACAATAGATTGCCAAACAATAAATGTAGAAAGATGTATAAAATTTTAAAATTGTGAATGAATCCTAAGACAGTGGATGAAAACTTGATAAGGAATAGAATATTTGCATAGTGTCAAGGTTTCAACACAAACTATTAATTACAAAGAGAAAATGGCAAATTTTCAGTGAAGAAACTTATAGGAAACTACTTTCATCAAGTGATCAAAGTAACCAAAGAACCAAATTTGCATGAACCAACATAAAGTGTCTCCTTATTCAATGCACTGAAAAGGATTCAGCATTACTTCTATGGCATTTGTATCAAAAACTGCTAAGTATGGATCTAATCATGAGGAAAGTTGGATAAACCAAAATCAAGGGATATATATCTTATTATAGGCTGTCTCTTATTTGGGGTCCTTTGAAGGAAATGAGTCTTTGGATAATCATTTATTAATATAACACATTAATTATCATAAAATAAGAGACTATTAAAGGTCTGCAGAGTCAAAGCTATGGTTTTTCCAGTAGTCATGGATGGATATGAGAGTTGGACCATAAGGAAGGCTGACACACTGAAGAACTGATGCTTTTGAACTGTGGTGTTGGAGAAGACTCTTGAGAGTCCCTTGGACTGCAAGGAGACCAATCAGTCAATTCTAAAGAAAATCAGCCTTGAATATTCATTGGAAGGACTGATGCTGAAGCTGAAGCTCCAATACTTTGGCCACCTGATGCGAAGAACTGACTCATTGGGAAAGACCCTAATGATGGGAAAGATCAAAGGCCAAAGGAAAAAGGAGTGGCAGAGGATGAGCTGGTTAGATAGCATCACAGACTCAATGGACATGAATTTTGACAACCTCTGGGAGATAGTGAAGGAGAGAGGAGCCTGGCACGCTGCAGTGCATGGGGTCGCAAAGAGTCAGATACGTCTTAGCAACTGAACAACAACAAAAATATATTTAACTCTTGACAGTCAGAATTATGTTTTATTTATCTCTGCCCCCACATTATAGGACAGTGTGTGGTGTTGTAGCTTCTTGGATAGTGTCTACTGAATGAATGTCTCGGTGCAGAGATTGTGGCAGGTTTGTACAGCCACCCAGTTTTAAACAGATTGACCAGAGCCCAGTAACTTCATACATACATAAATGAACTTTGTATCAGACTATACAATATTTTGTGCCCATAAAGCAGAGATTTAACAAGTCAATGAACAATTATTGAGCATCTTTTCTGAGACAGGTAAGGGTTCAATGAATACTTTATGCATGAATGAATGAGCTTTAATTTAAACAGAGCAGAGTTTCCTCAGGAAGCATTTTCTAAGTGCAGATTACATATCATTTCAAGTGCTTTTGATGGCAGCTATCATGAACTGAACTGAACTGATCATTCCAAAGAATAAATACTTCATTTTTAATATACCTACATATATAATCAGAAGTGAAGAAGGTGGGAAAAATAAAACCCATCAGTCAAAAAGGGAAAAAAGTATTATGTGATTTTAGTTGCTGGCTTGCCTTTATTAACCAAATCTTAGGAAGTCTTAAAAACAGTTTCATAACTCACTCCACTTAAGGAAATTTTTCAACAGTTTATGGGGTTTAAATCTCTCTATAATGAGTTCTATAAACAGTAGAAAAAGAGGAAGAAGCTTGAATGGAATTGTGTCAATAATGAAAGGAGGAAAGAATTTTCTTTTAGCATTAAACAGCTAAGAAAATTTCCTATTTATAATCAGCATAGAGAAACACTAACAATCGCAGTGTACAGACTATACAACTGACTCTTGAATAAAGTGGGTTTGAACTTCAAAAGTCCACTTATATGCAGAATTTTTTAGTAGTAAGCACTACAATGCTACACACTCCACAGTTGGTTGAATCCATGGATGCAGAGAAATCTCAGATACAAATGGCTGAACATAAATTATACATGGATTAATCTCCCACACTGTTCAAGGGTCATCTGTATTTTGGTTAAATTTAGGACTTTTTAAAGAATTTTTTTTAATTGAAAATCTCATCATAAAGGGACAAAATTGTTAGCATCACCCTATCCAGGTATACAGTCTGAAATCAGAATAAAATGTGATTGAAGCCCACCCTCACAGGTTGAAACTGGTTGATGAGAGCAAAACGAACAAACAAAAGGCACAATAAAATAAACAACCAGAACAAAAATGTTTGTGCTGAATGAATTGGATTTATTGTGATGAACAGCAAAACCCCCTTCCTACTCACACATTTAATAGTACTGCATTGATATTGATGTAGAAGTTAATGATACATGGGCAAAGCTATCGTAAGACACAGACTGTCTTCTTCACTAGTAAAATTCAAGTATATTAGAGAAATACAAAGTCTGGCTTTGGCTGTAGATGAGTATCAGCTCAGCATCTGATGCCTGGGTGATTGTTCAGCAATGTTGGAGATCAAGAAGACTGCAAAAACATGGAAGATGGATCTCTCTCAAATGTTTCTGGAGGCAGGAAGGCAGTCATTGTTTTTCAGGCTGTTCTGCACACAGAGAATTGAGGGTGAGTCCCGTAGTCATCTGGAGTCATGGTCCGTCAGTAGGTGCTGTAGCCAAAGCCAGAGCCAGAGCCCCAGGCCTATAAAAGCTGCCCCCATAGCCACAGCCCAGGTTGCTAAAGTTGCTCCCACCAAAACCGTAGCCCAGGGAGCTGTAGCCATTGCATCCGTAACCATAATTCAGGGGAGAGCCAAGGGGCACAACACAGTTCAGGGGGGTGGCTCTGAAGGTCCCGTGGAAATTGGTTCCATAGAAAGGATAGCCTGGGAAGTAGCTTCCGCAGCAAAAGAAACGAGTCATCGTGGCAGGAGTTGGGAAGGATTTGGATAGAATGTGAAGAGCAAGTTACCCAAGAAGGAATGAAGTTCTCGTCCTGCACGGGACCTTTTATACCTCAAGCTGGTGGGCATGACATGCTTGCCTAAACATCTTGCCATAAATTTGCATAGATAATTCCATTATTGCTAATAAAATGCATATAAAGCAACCCACAGACTCTTTGCCCATATTTTTGTTGGCTTTTCTGTTTACAAAGGAATGTGTTGTATCTTCAAAGTCAGCGCCTTCCTTGACACGCAACTGAATTCTTTTCATCAGTGTCCCATGGTTTAACAACTGTTCTGATTGCATCCTGTGAGGCTATTTAAATTATCTGATTATAAACTCCTCCCAGCTGACATAACTAAACTGAAAAAAAGCTTTGGCAACAATGTAAACACTTCCATAGCTTGAAATTATCTCCATATGTCATTCAAAGACATTGGTATATTAATGGGTATGGGGTTTCTTCTGGAATAGGAAAATTATTTGTAACTAGAGGCAGTGATTGCATCACCACTAAATTATTCACTTTAAAAATGGCTTATCTTGTGTTTACACTGAAACATATACATTATCATCTGTAAAACAGATAGCTGAAGGAAAGTTGCTGTATAACACGGGAAGCTCAACATGGGCTTCCTTGGTGGCTCAGACAGTAAAGAATTGGCCTGCAATGCAGGAGACCCAGATCCAATCCCTGGGTAGGGAAGAACCCCTAGAGAAGGAAATAGCAACCCACTCCAGCATTCTTGCCTGGAGAATTCCATGGACAGAGGAGCCTGGCAGACTCTAGTCCAAGGTGTCACAAAGAGTCAGACTCCACTGAGTGACTAACACTAACACTTTAGAAGGGGAGAGATGAGGGGAAGGGAGGCTCAACAGGGAGGGGATGTATGTATACTTATGGCTGATTTATGTATGGCAGAAACCAACACAACTTGGAAAAAAATTAACCCCCAATTAAAATGGCTTGCTTTATGTTATGTGAATTTCATCTCAAATTTTTAAAATTTTTAAACGTTGCTACAGAAATCCATCAGAACAAGACTTTTTACAGAAGCTGAAAGAACACTAAATAATAGGAGAGCTATGGATAAAGTAGTTGTAATTTTCATGTATTTCATTTATGAGCATTATCCTTGTTAATGTTTTCTTTTCATGGGGAACATACAATCTTTGGTTGTAAATCATGTTGAACATTGCCAAGCTGTCTTGTTGTGAAGTTGCCACACTGGAGCTGAGTGGAATGGTGCCCAATTTAAAGTCACGTTATGCTATGCTTGGTTCTTATTCACTCCTAGTAAAACAAGCTTTGATACCATGGTCTATGATGTAATACCAGTTGTATTTTAAGATGCAGCAGCTTACTTCTGCTCCCACTTTGCAGAAGTATGGCCACTTCTCATGACAAAAGTAAACCAGAAAGAATTTGAGATGAGCAAAGCTAAGTCTATTCTAACTCAAATGTTCAGAAAAGAATTGGTTTTTATAAGATCTAGATTCTCTGAAAATAGATAAAGAAAACATCCTGGATACCAATTCCTTTTGCATATTCTCCCCTTAATGGACAGCTATACAGCCCGAAGAGCAAAACTAATCATTCTCAACATTTTCTCTATTAAAATTCCTCTTCTTTCAGGTTTCCTGACACTTTTTTAAATTCTAAAAACTGACTGCATGTTATGAGAATTTATAGTTACAATCAAAAAGATAAGGTCTATTTTCAAATTCAATTTTTAACAAAGGGAATAATAAAAATAGAGGTTATATCCACAAGAGTCCAAATGGTATAAATTCTACATAAACTAATCCCAGAAAACTGGAAAATATGTCTGTGGGTTGGAGATGACAAAGGTGACTGCTCTCATTAAATTTTGACAATTTTGTGGCTGCTTGAAATTTTTAACTGCTGATTCTACCATATAATGACATGTACACACGTGAGAGCTGGATCATAAAGAAGACTGAGTGCCCCAGAATTGATGCTTTTGAACTGTGCTGCTGGAGAAGACTCTTGAGAGTCCCTTGGACTGCAAGGAGATCAAACAAGTCAATCCTAAAGGAAATCAACCCTGAATATTCACTGAAAGGACTGATGCTGAAGCTGAAGCTCCAATACTTCAGCCACCTGAAGCAAAGAGCTGACTCAATGGAAAAGACACTGATGGTGAGAAAGAATGAGGGCAGGAGGAGAAGGGGACGACAGAGGATGAGATGGTTGGATGACATCACCAATTCAATGGACATGAGTTTGAGCAAACTCTAGGAGATCGTGAAGGACACAGAAGCCTGGCGTGCCACAGCCCATGGGGTCTCAAAGAGTCAGGCACAACTTAGCAACTGAACAACAAACTATGCAGTGACATTTGAACCTGTAATTTGAATCTACTGCCACTAAATGGCAATGATGTTTCAATGACCGGACTGGAGTTGGGGTCTCAAATGTAAACAGGCAGAACACTCTAAAGAACTTGTTTGAAATTCAGATTTCCAGAGCTCTCCTTTCCTGCTACCAGCATAAGATCCTTAAAATCTATATTTCTAATGAGTATGTAAGGTGAGTCTCATAAATAAATCATCCTGATAAATTCTGGACCCGGTCTTTCATGAAATCGCTAAGAATCTGTCTTTGCTTGGCTGTGTGAAATCGCCCCGAGCTGAGCTCTCTCTGATGAGCATGTTCGGTGTCAGTCACAGGTGGCCTATTTCCTTTCTCTCTGGCTGATAGAGATAATTAAGGAAAAAAACCTTAGTTCATCTGTGCTCTGATTCTTTTCTTAGGATACACTTGAATGGAAATGGAAGTAATAACGATGTGTGCAGGCATCTTTTACCAGGTGTTAATATCCACCTGGGTGGGGCTCTGAATTAGTTACCCCCAATTGAAGAAAAAAAAAAAAAAAACCTCTTTAGCATGTTTCTTTTACCTTCCTGTCTCCTTTTAGACTTTGCCAGAGAAAATTCTCAGCCATGTATTTGATTGTTATTCAATATTTTGATTTTAAATGTTAGTAATAACAAATATTTATGCATGGTTCTTTCAGTGCTAGGTTCTGATGAAATACTGGACATGGATAACATAGTGAGGACTTACTATGCACTTTTCTAAGCACTTGTGTTCAGTTGCGTGCAACTCCTTGGGACCCTTTGGACTGTAGCCCACCAGGCTCCTCTGTCCATGGGATTTTTCAGGCAAGAATATAGGGGTAGGTTGCCATTTTCTTCTCCAGGGGATCTTCCCAACCCAGGGATCAAACACACATCTCCTGTGTCTTCTGCATTGGCAGGAGACAGTACACATATGACAAGTTTCACCCTGTTAAAGTATATAGCAGTGATTTTTATATTCTCAGAATTGTCACCCATAACCACTATTTAATTCAGAACAACTGCATCACCTCAGAAAGAAACCTCATAATCATTAAAAGTCACTCTCCATTCACAACCACTAATCTAACTTCTGTCTCTATGATTTGCCTATTCTGGACATTTCAAATAAATTTAAGCCTACTATTTACAGGCATTTGGGTTTGGTCTTTTTCTCTCAGGATAATGTCTTCAAGGTTCATCTATATTGTAGCATGAATCAGTATTTAATTCTTTGTTATTGTCAAGTAGCATTTTATTGAACGTATATACCATAGTCTTCTTAATTCCTCAGTAGATGGATATTTCATGCTATTCATGGGGGTCTCAAGACAAGAAGCTGAAGTGGTTTCCATTCCCTTCTCCAGTGGGCCATCTTTCATCAGAACTCTCTGCCATGACACGTTGGTCTTGGGTGGCCCTACAAGGCATGATTCATAGTTTCATTGAGTTAGACAAGGCTCTAATCCATGTGAACATTTTGGTTAGTTTTCTATGATTGTGGTTTTTATTCTGTCTGCCCTCTGTTGGAGGAGGAGAAGAGGTTTGTGCAAGCTTCCTGATGGGAGGGACTGACTCTGGGAAAAACTGAGTCTTGCTCTAGTGGGCAAGGCCATGCTCAATTAGGCTTTAACCCAATTTTCTGCTAATGGGTAGGGCTGTGTTCCCTCCCTGTAGTTTGGCCTGAGGTCAAAGTATAGCAGGGGTAAGTAAGTAAGTGAAGTTGCTCAGTCATATCAGAATCTTCGCAATGCCATGGACTGTATCCCACCAAGCTCCTCCATCCATGGAATTTTCTAGGGCAAGAGTACTGGAGTGGGTTGCCATTTCCTTTGGCAGGGGATCTTCCCGACCTGGGGATTGAAGCTGGGTCTTCCACATTGCAGGCAGATGCTTTACCATCTGAGCCACCAGGGAATCCCATAGCAGGGGTAAGGCTCCTCTAAAAGGACTTATGCCAAAACACCATGCCTTCCAGGACTGCTGCTGTCAGTACCCCCTGAATGCAGAGTAGGCCACTGTCAACTCACGCCTCCATGGGAGACTCCCAAACACATACACACAAGTCTGGCTCAGTCTCTTGTGGGGTCACTGATCCTTTCTCCTGGATCCTGGTGCACACAAGGCTTTGTTTGTGCCCTCCAAGAGTCTCTGTTTCCCCAGTCCTGTGGAAGTTCAGTAATCAAATCCCACTGACATTCAAAGTCAGATTCCCTGGGGATTCTCAGTCCCTTTGACAGATCCCCATTGAGAAGTCTGTTGGGAGGTCTAGAACTTTCACAATGTGAGAACTTCTTTGATATCATTGTTCTCCAATTTGTGGATCACCCACCAGGCAGCTCTGTAGTGGGGCTAATGGCAACCTCAGGGGAACCAGAAATCAAATTGCTGACATCCATTGGATCATAGAAAAAGCAAGAGAATTCCAGAAAAACACCCACTTCTGCTTCATTAACTATGCCATAGCCTTTGGTTGTGTGGCACAAAGCAAAGTGTGGAAAATTCTTCAAGAGATGGGAATACCAAACCACCCTACCTGCCTCCTGAGAAACCTGCATGCAGGTCAAGAAGCAACAGTTAGAACTGGACATGGAACAACAGAGTGCTTCAAAAGGGGGAAGGAGTATGTCAAGGCTGTATATTGTCACCCTGCTTATTTAACTTACATGCAGAGTATATCATGCCAAATGCCAGACTGGATGAAGCACAAGCTGGAATCAAGATTGCCAAGAGAAATATCAATAACCTTAGATATGTAGATGACATTACCCTAATGGCAGAAAGTGATGAGGAACTGAAGAGCCTTTGGATGAAGGTGAAACAGGAGAGTGAAAAAGCTGGCTTAAAACTTAACATTCAAAAAACTAAGATCATGGTGTCTGGTCCCATCACTTCATGGAAAATAGATGGGTAAATCATGGAAACAGTGACAGACTTTATTTTCTTGGGCTCCAAAATCACTGCAGATGGTGACTGCAGCCATGAAACTGAAAAGCACTTGCTCCTTGGAAGAAAAGTAAAGTTGGTCATAGCTTTAATGTCTTTGTTAGTCATAGCTTTAATACATCTCTGATAGACAGCATATTAAAAAGCAGAGACATTACTTTGCCAACAAAGATCTGTCTAGTCAAAGCTATAGTTTTTCCAGTAGTCATGTCTGGATGTGAGAGTTGGACTCTAAAGAAAGCTGAGCGCCGAAGAATTGATGCTTTTGAACTGTGGTGTTGGAGAAGACTCTTGAGAGTCCCTTGGACTGCAAGTTCAGACTAGTCAATCGTAAAGGAAACAGACCCTAAATATTCATTGGAAGTACTGATGCTGAAGCTGAAGCTCCAATACTTTAGCCACGTGATATGAAGAGCCGTCTCATTAAAAAGGACCATGACACTGAGAAAGACTAAAGGCAGGAGGAAAAGAGGGTGACAAAAGATGAGATGGTTGAATGGCATCATCGACTCAATGGACATGA
>SJYC01029619.1:0-19340 GCA_006408675.1 Madoqua kirkii | reverse complement strand
ATACTGGACATGGATAACATAGTGAGGACTTACTATGCACTTTTCTAAGCACTTGTGTTCAGTTGCGTGCAACTCCTTGGGACCCTTTGGACTGTAGCCCACCAGGCTCCTCTGTCCATGGGATTTTTCAGGCAAGAATATAGGGGTAGGTTGCCATTTTCTTCTCCAGGGGATCTTCCCAACCCAGGGATCAAACACACATCTCCTGTGTCTTCTGCATTGGCAGGAGACAGTACACATATGACAAGTTTCACCCTGTTAAAGTATATAGCAGTGATTTTTATATTCTCAGAATTGTCACCCATAACCACTATTTAATTCAGAACAACTGCATCACCTCAGAAAGAAACCTCATAATCATTAAAAGTCACTCTCCATTCACAACCACTAATCTAACTTCTGTCTCTATGATTTGCCTATTCTGGACATTTCAAATAAATTTAAGCCTACTATTTACAGGCATTTGGGTTTGGTCTTTTTCTCTCAGGATAATGTCTTCAAGGTTCATCTATATTGTAGCATGAATCAGTATTTAATTCTTTGTTATTGTCAAGTAGCATTTTATTGAACGTATATACCATAGTCTTCTTAATTCCTCAGTAGATGGATATTTCATGCTATTCATGGGGGTCTCAAGACAAGAAGCTGAAGTGGTTTCCATTCCCTTCTCCAGTGGGCCATCTTTCATCAGAACTCTCTGCCATGACACGTTGGTCTTGGGTGGCCCTACAAGGCATGATTCATAGTTTCATTGAGTTAGACAAGGCTCTAATCCATGTGAACATTTTGGTTAGTTTTCTATGATTGTGGTTTTTATTCTGTCTGCCCTCTGTTGGAGGAGGAGAAGAGGTTTGTGCAAGCTTCCTGATGGGAGGGACTGACTCTGGGAAAAACTGAGTCTTGCTCTAGTGGGCAAGGCCATGCTCAATTAGGCTTTAACCCAATTTTCTGCTAATGGGTAGGGCTGTGTTCCCTCCCTGTAGTTTGGCCTGAGGTCAAAGTATAGCAGGGGTAAGTAAGTAAGTGAAGTTGCTCAGTCATATCAGAATCTTCGCAATGCCATGGACTGTATCCCACCAAGCTCCTCCATCCATGGAATTTTCAGGGCAAGAGTACTGGAGTGGGTTGCCATTTCCTTTGGCAGGGGATCTTCCCGACCTGGGGATTGAAGCTGGGTCTTCCACATTGCAGGCAGATGCTTTACCATCTGAGCCACCAGGGAATCCCATAGCAGGGGTAAGGCTCCTCTAAAAGGACTTATGCCAAAACACCATGCCTTCCAGGACTGCTGCTGTCAGTACCCCCTGAATGCAGAGTAGGCCACTGTCAACTCACGCCTCCATGGGAGACTCCCAAACACATACACACAAGTCTGGCTCAGTCTCTTGTGGGGTCACTGATCCTTTCTCCTGGATCCTGGTGCACACAAGGCTTTGTTTGTGCCCTCCAAGAGTCTCTGTTTCCCCAGTCCTGTGGAAGTTCAGTAATCAAATCCCACTGACATTCAAAGTCAGATTCCCTGGGGATTCTCAGTCCCTTTGACAGATCCCCATTGAGAAGTCTGTTGGGAGGTCTAGAACTTTCACAATGTGAGAACTTCTTTGATATCATTGTTCTCCAATTTGTGGATCACCCACCAGGCAGCTCTGTAGTGGGGCTAATGGCAACCTCAGGGGAACCAGAAATCAAATTGCTGACATCCATTGGATCATAGAAAAAGCAAGAGAATTCCAGAAAAACACCCACTTCTGCTTCATTAACTATGCCATAGCCTTTGGTTGTGTGGCACAAAGCAAAGTGTGGAAAATTCTTCAAGAGATGGGAATACCAAACCACCCTACCTGCCTCCTGAGAAACCTGCATGCAGGTCAAGAAGCAACAGTTAGAACTGGACATGGAACAACAGAGTGCTTCAAAAGGGGGAAGGAGTATGTCAAGGCTGTATATTGTCACCCTGCTTATTTAACTTACATGCAGAGTATATCATGCCAAATGCCAGACTGGATGAAGCACAAGCTGGAATCAAGATTGCCAAGAGAAATATCAATAACCTTAGATATGTAGATGACATTACCCTAATGGCAGAAAGTGATGAGGAACTGAAGAGCCTTTGGATGAAGGTGAAACAGGAGAGTGAAAAAGCTGGCTTAAAACTTAACATTCAAAAAACTAAGATCATGGTGTCTGGTCCCATCACTTCATGGAAAATAGATGGGTAAATCATGGAAACAGTGACAGACTTTATTTTCTTGGGCTCCAAAATCACTGCAGATGGTGACTGCAGCCATGAAACTGAAAAGCACTTGCTCCTTGGAAGAAAAGTAAAGTTGGTCATAGCTTTAATGTCTTTGTTAGTCATAGCTTTAATACATCTCTGATAGACAGCATATTAAAAAGCAGAGACATTACTTTGCCAACAAAGATCTGTCTAGTCAAAGCTATAGTTTTTCCAGTAGTCATGTCTGGATGTGAGAGTTGGACTCTAAAGAAAGCTGAGCGCCGAAGAATTGATGCTTTTGAACTGTGGTGTTGGAGAAGACTCTTGAGAGTCCCTTGGACTGCAAGTTCAGACTAGTCAATCGTAAAGGAAACAGACCCTAAATATTCATTGGAAGTACTGATGCTGAAGCTGAAGCTCCAATACTTTAGCCACGTGATATGAAGAGCCGTCTCATTAAAAAGGACCATGACACTGAGAAAGACTAAAGGCAGGAGGAAAAGAGGGTGACAAAAGATGAGATGGTTGAATGGCATCATCGACTCAATGGACATGAATTTGAGTAAACTATGGGAGATAGTGAAGGACAAGGAAGCCTGGTGTGCTGCAATTCATAGGATCACAAAGAGTCCAACTCAGCTGAGCAACTGACCAATAAGAAAAGATTGGACACTTAAGTTTTTTCCAGTATTGGGCTATTTTGGTTAATGCTGCCATGAACATTTATTCACATATGAATGACTTTTTTAAATGTTAAAACGAGCTCCTATGTTTTTTCCCATATACCTATTCCTCCTCTAGTCTTTTGCATCTTAAATAATATTGCTATCTAATTGCTCAGAACAAAAACTTAACTCCTTTTTTCATGTAATTCCTTTATCTTGTATTTCATGTAATTCCTTTATCCGTCAGATCCAATCAATGCTGCCTCCAAATACCTATCAGACCCACACCAGTCTTTCCATTCTGACTGCTGTCATCTAGTCAAACCACTATCATTCTTACCCAGCACCACTGCCATAGCATCCTCTCTGATTTCCCTTTTCTCACTTTTATTGTCCCTCCACATCAGCTAATGTGACTTTTTTCAAAATAAATTGTGCTTTACTTAGAAACCCATCAGTGACTTCCTATTGCTCTTAGACAAGTAAAAGCTCAAACTTCTGACGTGGCCTGGTTTCCAACTCATTTCATAGTTTTCCTCCTTTCTGGTGATCAGCCTCTGCGGTGACCCATCTCATTGTCTGTCTCCCCTGGTGGAAGGTGTCTTGTCTGTCTTGCTTGTGCCTACCTGATACACAGTTGAAACTCAATAAATATCTCTTAATCTCTTTAACAAATGATAGATGAATGAATGAGAGAGAGTTATAGGAGGGTGCAATGAAAGATGAGTATGATTTAAACAAGGAGAGATCAAAAGATATTCAGGATGAATAAACAGCATCAGCAAAGACATCACAGAAGCGAAGTGAAGTGAGCTCGCTCAGTCGTGTCCGACTCTTTTGCGACCCCATGGACTGTAGCCCACCAGGCTCTTCCAAAGTGCACATGTTTGTTTAGGGATTGGAGAGCTGATCCATTTAGATGGAGGAATGAACATATGGAGGGAAATCAAGGCACAGTTTCTGGCATAGCCATACCAGAGTTAGAGAAGGGATGGCCTTACATGCAGGGCAGGTGTGGGAAGAGATAAAGTGCAGCTGCTAAAGGATTTAATTGAGGAAATGGTGTGATTAGAACTGGCTTAGTGTGAATAATGGATTGTGGGAGAGAGCTGTGGAGGAGAGAGAGCTATTAATATTCTATTAGAATTGTCAATTGAAAAAAAGTACTGAGCCTCTGAGTGACGCTTGTGGCAATAAAACTGGGAATAAGAAGGCAGATTTGAGTGGCATCATGGTGGGGAGGAATGTATGGGATTTATTTAGCAATGAATAAAATGTCATCTATGAAGGAAAGAAAGGAAAGCAAAGACTTACCTCTGGTACCTAGGTAAAAATTGTGTCTAGTAATGGCATAGGCACATCAAGAGAAGGAGTTTAGTTTTGAGGGGTATAATTCAATTATAAATATTTGGGAAAAAATGTTCTTCTGTTGAAAGAAGGTAATGCAAAGATCAAGGTTTCATCTTTCTTAAAGTAACACTTCAAGCAGTGTTGGTAAATAAACCCACTGGATAGAACAAGGGTGAGAACAGAATACCGGGGACATGGAGGGTTTTAGGGGGATGAGGACCAACAGAAGTCAGACCGGTGGAGTGTCGTGGGGAAGTCAAGATAATTAAGCTAACAGATGCCATACCAGGTGGGGACTTTTAAAGTCAGAAAAGCTGATATTAATTCCAGACAGGGTCAAGGAGGATAGGATTGGGATCACATCATTAAATTTGGCAAAAAGAGTTTGCTGATGACATTTGAGAGAAAAATTTTAGTAAAAGAAAGGGGAAAATATGCACCACAAGTGATTAAGAATTGTAGCAGTGATTTTTTTTTTTTAATGAATAAACATTGACTATCCTTTACAGATGCTGGAGAAAGCAATAGTAACCCACTCCAGTAATCTTGCCTGGGAAATCCCATGGACAGAGAAGCCTGGTAGGCTACATTGTGCATGGGGTGGCAAAGAGTTGGACACGACTGAGCAACTTTACTTACTTACTTACAGATGATGATCAAGGAAGGAGAGAAAAGTGATGACAAAATATAGCTTGAAGGGTAGAATGATCAAGCATTAGTTTCTGCTTTGATGATATGTATGTTAGTTATATGCAATATGTTTATGTGCTGTGTGATATATATGTGTATCCATATGTACATATGTATGTGTGTGTGTATACACATCCTCAGTGTTAGAGTTGGAGGAAACATTGGTCCAACTCTCTCTTCATTTTACACACAAAGAAAATGAGATCCAGGGAAGAAAGTGAAATATCCAATGTTATACTATCAGTTTTGCTTGGAGCATAAATCAAGAAGTTTTGAGTCCTTGTCTATTAGAGACTTGAAATGAACCAATTTCTCAGAAAAAAAAAAAAAAAAACTGATTCCTTTTCTGTACCTTACCTGCTATAATGAACAGACCTAAGCTTTCCCCCATGATCCATGTCTCTTGGTATTCACACCCTTGAGAAATACTTCTCAGTGCATGGGACCTGTGACTTGCTTACAATGAATTGGAAGAAAGCTATGACAAATCTAGGTAGTGTATTAAAAAGCAGAGACATCATTTTGCCAACAAAGCTATGTATAGTTGAAGCTATAGTTTTCCCAGGAGTCATGTATGGATGTGAGTTGGACCATAAACAACCCTGAGTGCCAAAGAACTGCTGCTTTCAAACTGTGTTACTGGATAAGTCTCTTGAGAGTCCCTTGGACTGCAAGGAGATGAACCAGTCAGTCCTAAAGGAAATCAACCCTGAATATTCATTGGAAGGACTGATACTGAAGCTGAAGCTCCAATACTTTGGCCACCTGATGCAAAGAGCCAACTCACTGGAAAAGACCCTGATGCTGGGAAAGACTGAGGGCAAGAGGAGAAGGGGAAGACAGAAGCTGAGATGGTTGGATGGCATCACTGACTCAATGGACATAAGTTGGAGCAAATTCTGGGAGATGCTGAAGGACATGGAAGTCTGGTGTGCTGCAGTCCAGGCGGTCTCTAACAACAACAGTGGCAGGATGTCAGTTCCGTAATTATATGACATGACATTGTAACATCTGTCTTGGTGAGCGGCTCTCTCCCTTGCTGGATTTGATAATACAAGTACCACGTTACAGACACCCACATGGCAGGGAACTCCATCCAGCAGCCAACGGAGACTCTGAATCCAATAAAGTGAAAGTGAAGTCACTCAGTCTCGTCTGATTCTGAGACACCATGGACTGTAGCCCACCAGGCTCCTCCATCCATGGGATTTCCCAAGCAAGGGTACTGGAGTGGGTTGCCATTTCCTTCTCCAGGGGATCTTCTCAGCGCAGGGATCAAACCCGGATCTCCCACATTGTAGGCAGACACTTTACCATCTGAGCCACCAGGGAAACTTCAGTCCAATAAGCCACAAGGAATTGAATTCCACCAACAATGGTGTGAACTCAGAAGTGGATCCTTCTCCATTTGAGCTTTGAGATGAGGCTGAAGCCCCAGCATGCACTCTGGCTGAAGCTCTCAGATGAGACACTGAAACACAAATCTCAGTGAAGCAGTGCCCAGAATCCTGACCCACAGAAACGGGGAAAATATACATGCTATTTGGAACCTCTGAGTTTGTAATGATATTGTTACACATCGAGAGCAAACTAGTACACCTCACATACCAATGCGCACGTACACACGCGTTCACAGAAGCATAGATGCAATCTGTCCCAGATACAAAATTCTCCAAAATATATCTGAAGTCCTCTCATATTTCTCCATCACCACTGTCACCAGCCATCAAGAGACATTATCTTTTTGCTCTCTACTCACTGCTTCAAATTTGAGGTGAATTCCTCTTCTGCACCCTGCTTGGCACAAGGAAGAAAGAGTAGATACCTGCTCACCCACTTGCTCCTAGATAACTATCCTCCTCACCATTGCATCAGGTTATCACAACTGCTCCCACCTGTTTCAATGGTTCTGCATGTGACCAGTCATCTCTGCTTCCCATCTTTAAACTGTAGTGAAAGTGTTAGTGGCTCAGTGTATCCAACTCTCTGTGACCCCACGGACCGTAGCCCACCAGGCTCCTCTGTCCATGGAACTCTCCAGACAAGAATACTGGAGTGGGTTGCCATTTCCTTCTCCAGGGGATCTTCCTGACCCAGGGATCAAATCTGGGTTTCCTGTACCAAAGGCGGATTCTTTCCATCTCTGTGAGATGCCTTATTCCTGTTCTCCTCTGATATCAACCTTTTTTTTTTAATTTTTCCAGTATTGTTATAATTTTTTAAAAAAGAAATTATCTTTTCAGTATTATTTCTAGGGATATGGTGAAGGAGCAGGAAGTGGATGCCTATGTTCCATCTGTCATTTTGTTACAATACCCTTTTCAGAGTAATTTCACTATATTATGCTGCCTCTCCCCAAATCTATTTATGGACATTTTTCCTGGAACTAAATTCTGGCAAGGAGTTTTCATAATGGTTCTAGTAAGTACTATACAGCCACTGCAAATTATATTTATGGAGAATATTTAATAGTATTGCCAAATTTTCACACTATAATGTAAGTAATAAGGTGGTATAAAAACTGTATGAGTCTTCATTCTCCTTGAGGCAAAATTTTAAGCCATACTACTGAATGATATTTAAAGGAAAACAGAAAAGGAGTTGGAAACAGACCTTGAGAAATTTCAAAAAGAGAAGTAGAAAGAGAGAAAGTTACATATATATATATGCACAAACACACACACACACATATATTGGGTTGGCCCCAGAATTCATTCAGTTAGTAAATACATTTTTCAAAAAAGTTCTTGGTGAAAATGAAAAATGTGTCTTTTATTTTTACTTAAAAATCAAACAAACTTTTTGGCCAGCCATATATATAGAGAGAGATTTCCCTGGTGACACAGTGGTAAAGAATCTGCCTGCAATGCAGGAGACCCAGGTTCACTCCCTGGGCTGGGAAGATCCTGTGGAGGAGGGCATGGCAAATCACTCCAGTACTGTTGCCTGAAGAACCCCATGGACAGAGGAGCCTGGCAGGCTACAGTCCATGGTGTCACACAGAGTCAGACATAACTGAAGCAACTAAGCAACAGCAACAGCAGCCCAGAGAGAGAGGGGTGCTTCCCTGGTGGCTTAGACGTAAAGCATCTGCAATGCAGGAGACCCGGGTTTGACCCAGGAAGATCCTCTGGAGAAGGAAAGGGCTTACCACTTCAGTGTTCTTGTCTGGAGAATCTCATAGACAGAGGAGCTTGGCAGACTACAATCCATAGCACTGCAAACAATCAAACACAACTGAGTAACTAACTCTTTCATTTCTTTTATATATATATATATATATATATATATATATATGAGAGAGAGAGGGAAAAAAAGCAGTAAACAAGACTGTGGAAATCCTGGGAGGCTTCCTGGAGTTGGACATAGCGGCTGATTCTTATAGGAGAATAGAAAAGACCCAAGAGAAGTGAACAAAAGAATTACAGATCAAAGAATCAATGCAGGTAAAAGAAGAGGATGAGAAAGCATTGTAAATTTTAGGTGTTGAGACATTCAAATCACAGAATCTGGCACAAAAGGTGCATTTTTATAAGCATTTTTAAATATATTAATTAAATAATACTAATTAATTAATTAATTAAGCAAATTTTTTTTAAAAGTTCTGAATGAAATCAGTATTGTAGCATGTTTATCGCAGCCACACAGCGTCAACCTTGAACTGTCTTGGGAGCCATGTCCTAAAGCTTGCTGCCCTCTGCAGGCTGTCAGCATAACAGGCGCTGCTCAGAGAAGCTTGGGTCTTGGTCTGCCTCCAGCTCCTGCAGCACTGTGCATGAGTCATCCCACTTTGACCCAGCTCCACTCTGTCTGTCCCAGTATCTGCACAGGGATAATGCGGACAGGGGCCAAAAGAGAGGCACCAGGAATTGTTAGCGCCCCAAACAGCAGCCCATCGACTCTCCTTAAACATGTGCTCTGTGTGCTGAGTCATGTCTGACTCTGAAACCCCCGCCTGTAGCCCACCAGGCCCCTCTGTCCATGGAAACCTCCAAGCAAGAATACTGGAGAGAGGTGCCATTTCCTTCTCCAGGGGATCTTCCCGACCCAGGGATCGAACGTGTATCTTCTGCACTGACAGGCGGATTCTTTTACCACTGCCCCGCTGGGAAACACTTTTCATCTATCTCCAGTGTTTCTGAGTTCCTAGTCCATCTGTCAGAGCAGAGACTGTCCTAGAACAATTGTTGGAGAACAATGACTCTAATGTGGCCTTTGGCTATCATTCAGTTCAGTTCAGTTCAGTTCAGTCGCTCAGTCATGTCCGACTCTTTGTGACCCCATGAATCGCAGCAGGCCAGGCCTACCTGTTCATCACCAACTCCCGGAGTTCACTCAGACTCACGTCCATCGAGTCCGTGATGCCATCCCGCCATCTCATCCTCAGTCGTCCCATTCTCCTGACCCCAATCCCTCCCAGCATCAGAATCTTTTCCAATGAGCCAGCTCTTCTCATGAGGCGGCCAAAGTACTGGAGTTTCAGCTTTAGCATCATTCCTTCCAAAGAAATCTCAGGGCTGATCTTCTTCAGAATGGACTGGTTGGATCTCCTTGCAGTCCAAGGGACTCTCAAGTGTCTTCTCCTACACCACAGTTCAAAAGCATCAGTTCTTCGAGCTCAGCCTTCTTCACAGTCCAATTCTCACATCCATACATGACCACTGGGAAAACCATAGCCTTGACTAGACGGACCTTAGTTGACAAAGTAATGTCTCTGCTTTTGAATATGCTATCTAGATTGGTCATAACTTTCCTTCCAAGAAGTAAGCGTCTTTTAACTTTATGGCTGCAGTCACCATTTGCGGTGATTTTGGAGCCCCCCAAAAAATAAAGTCTGACACTGTTTCCACTGTTTCCCCATCTATTTCCCATACTTCCTATATTTTTCCATTCCTCAGTTTCATCAGAGAAGAACATAACACAGGCTTTAGGTGTAAATGAGAGATGCCTGTTGGCACAGTTCATCCAAAAATATCTGTTTCCTCAGTTTCCCAAGCAGGGAAGCAAACCAATTTAAAATAAATGCTAAAGAAAGAAAGAATTTAAAATATCATCAGGGCTCCTAAATGTCATAAAACAGTGGACCCTAGATCCTTCTTAGTGATTGCTGTGATTCTGTTCATTATTTTATATACAACTCAATAGAATACTTCTTTGTCAGTGCACAACCATTGCATCAAAACCGAAGAATTTTCCTGACATCAAGCTTAATGTTCTCTATATAATTGAAGTTTGAAGGTCAGAAATTTGGAGATAACTTCGAAATCAGAAGTGAATAAATAAAGGTTGTATCTAAAGTACCATGAAAAAGAACTTTTTAAAGTTTTGATCTTATTATTCAGTGTATTTATTCAGACAGTCAACAAATATCTATTCAGTATCCTTTATGTAGAAAGTACTTTCCCAGTCACTGTTGAAAATATAAAGATTAAAAGATATAGTCACAAACTTTCAGGAATTTGCAGAGGGAGATGGGACAAATTGTGCTGATACCCAAGAACACCAAGAGCCATCAGAAGGTAAATTCACCGATCTGCGTTTAGAGTGAGATGGAGGAAGTCAGACTGGAGACCTAAGAGACATGAAAATAGATGGGAAAAGCCGTGATGAAGGATGCCAGGACAATAACCATGATAGAAATAAAAATTAGAATTAAATAAACTGTCCTTTCTATAGAGTAGAGTAAATAGTGAGTCCAGCCAAGAGCAATAAAAAGCTTTATCTTTGAAATAACAGTAATACTAGAATTATTGATACTACAGAGAAACAAAGTATTCATGTTAAGCCTAGAGAACCAAACTGCCTTCCCAGGTCTAACAGAGAATTGAGACATCTTTCACCAATAAAACCACACTTGTTTTTAACTGGTTCCAGGCAAGTTGCCCAAATGTTTCTTAGATATAGGCTATTTTCATCTTTTCTTTTCTGAGCACTCTCTTATGACATAGATAGAAAATAGAACTATTCCTATATGAAGAGTCTGAGTAGTGGATTAATATTTTAAAACCCTTTGTGAACATCTTCCAAAAGCCCATAAAATGTAGACTGTTCCCTTATGCAAGGAAGTGATATATCACTTAATATCACTATTTCCTTGGGAAAGAAGATAAGAAGTAGAGAGAAGTTAAAAAAAAATTATGATTGTGGGTGCCATTAAATAAACTTTATTGTAACAAAGAAAAAAAAAGTATGAAAACTGGTCAAGTTTAAGACCTGGATTTTGTAACCTCTAAAAATTATACTTTCTTCTGGACATCAATACCCTCCACTGCACTTGGAACATCTATAGAATTCCCAGAAGCCCAGAAAGGACTATCTGACAGACTGGCCGTTATTAACATTATAATTAGCACCAATAAGTTATTTTTCAGGGGCTCAGTCATGTCCAACTCTCTGCAGTCCCATGGACTGCAGTACACAAGTCTCCCCTGTTCAAATTCGTGTCCATTGGGTTGGTAAGAATAATAACAAAAATTACTATTTATTTAATACTTAATGTATCTACTTCTCCTCGAAGTGTTTTACATGCATTATTTCTCATAATCTTCACAAAATCCTGATGAGAAATCTACTATTATGCCCACATTTTAGTTGAGGACACTGAGGAAAAGAGAAATAAAGTAATTTATCCAGGGTCACATGGCTCTTATGTTGTTCGAAGTACCATCTGAGAGGCACGGGTGAAATGATAAGAATAAGTGATAGAATAAGCAAGAGTCTAATAAAGCAATATCTTAGGACAAAAATCAAGGTAAAAGCTTGAGTCGGATCACGTGACTCTGTATTTTGTTTTATGATTTTGTTGTGCCTTTTCGCAGAAAACAGTGGCTCAGAAAGGCTTAGAATATCTGGATCGTTTGTTCCCCAAGGTTGGGCTTTAGTGAAAAGAAAGGAGACAGAGATAGCAAGAGATGCTGCACACAAAAAAAGAAAGAAAGAAAAGGGATTTCCCTGGCAGTATGTGGAACTAAGATCCCACGTGTATGCCACCAAATAGAAAAGCAAAAGAGAGAGAGAGAGATACTGGACTATCTCAGAAAAGCCAAATTAAATTGGGTAACAGAGGTATCTAGGTGGAACTGAACTGATGGGCAGGCATGTAGGGGAGGGGAGAGTAGCCTTTCACTGTGCAACTTTCGTAGAAGTATTTCTTTAATACTGTAATTGACTCATGACGTCACCATCAGAAAAGAAAAATGGCACAGTTCCCAGAAAGGGCAATTTGGCATTGTCTAGGAAAATTCCACATGCATTTGCTTTTTGACTAGGATACTTCTTAAGTATCTGTCTCTATGATTCAATGGCAAGTTATTCATTGCCTCACTATTTTTAAAGGTAAATGGTTGAAAACAACCTACATTTTTACCAACAGTAGACAGGCTGAATAAACTATGCTACATTTATATAATTTTGTAGTCAAACAACTCTAAAGTGATTAAGGGGAAGATCCCTGTGTGCCCACAAGGAGTTAATCTAAAATTTCTAAGCAAGAATGTCACAGTGCAACACATTTTCATCATGCTACATATTGGGTAAGAAAGAGGCATACACAACTATTTTGGAGAGGGAAATAGTAACCCACTCCAGTATTCTTGTCTGGAGAAAGCTGTGGACAAAGGAGCCTGGTGGGCTACAGTCCATGGGGTTGCAAAGAGTCAGACATGACTGAGCAACTAACACACACACACACACACACACACACACACACAAATATTTACCCACATTTGCTTACAATATTTAAAACAGTGAAGAAATAAATCAAAAACTTGTAAAAATAGTTATCAGTACAAGGAGAACAGGATGCAGGGCATAGGATATACTTCATTTTATACATTTGAATTTGTAATCATGTAACTAATAAATTTCAAAAATTAAATAGAAAGAAGGAATCTGAAAATTGAAAGCAATGTGAAGCAAATGAATCTAACTAAATCTCAGGATGGTGGTGTAACCCCTCAAAGAGTTATTTCAAGTGATTTTTAACATACAGAGTTTGCACATCCCTGAAGGTAAAATAATTCTAAAATGAAAAGAAATGGCTTTAAAATCTTAAATTTATATTCAGTAATCTCATTGTTAGTAACAACATTTGTTCTGTTATTCCGAAAATATTAAAGCTATCAGATAATGTAAATAAAAAACAAAGATTTTAAGCTTAAGATTCTGGAGAAGCTTAAATTCAAAGCAGTAAGATAAAAATCCTATAAATTCAAATTAGAAATATCAGGGGGGGAAATCAGTGCATGCTTTTCTCCCTAAAAATTATAAACTTGCTGGTTTTGTCTACTAAAATTGTCCACAGTGACAGCTCAGTAGCAATGAGGGCAAATAGCACTCACATTGTGTGCTCTTAGCATCATTTTGAATTAAAAGGAAAGAATTTCCCAGGGAAACGACTGATTCCAGGTCTGGCAGGAAATGTGGAAAATGAGCCACAGACATCTATGTCACTGGGAAAGGGGAGGGGAGGGCGTGAGTGGGGAAAGACAGTAAAAGGAATAGCCTGCGTCTAACCAAGCCTCTAGACCAGGGTTTTTCAGCCTTGGTAATATTGATACCTGGAGCCCATTCTTTGGTCGCAGGCTGCCCTACCCATTGTATGATGTGTATTTAGCAGCATCCAGTCTAAGAGGTCGCACAGAGTCGGACACGACTGAAGCAACCTAGCAGCAGCAGCAGGAACCTTAAAATCATGTAACTATATCAATAAATTTCAAATATTAAATTGAAAGACAAAAGGAATGTGAAAATTGAAAGCAACGTGAAACAAATGAATCTGATTTAAATAAGTACTTTTATTCTGACTCAATCCAAATGTATCAGTTCAGTTCAGTTCAGTTGCTCAGTTGTGTCTGACTCTGCAACCCCATGAACCGCAGCATACCAGGCCTCCCTGTCCATCACCAACTCCCGGAGTTCACTCAGACTAGCGTCCATCGAGTCCGTGATGCCATCCAGCCATCTCATCCTCTGTCGTCCCCTTCTCCTCCTGCCCCCAATCCCTCCCAGCATCACAGTCTTTTCCAATGAGTCAACTCTTCGCGTGAGGTGGCCAAAGTACTGGAATCTCAGCTTTAGCATCATTCCTTCCAAAGAAATCCCAACTTCAGGGAAGTATTAATGAATGAATCATGATATCTGTTCAAATAGGAAAACAAAATAAGTGAGCTCTAAATCAGTTTATAAGAAAAAAGAAAGGAAAGAAAATCTTCTTCACTTGGCGGGGCGGGAATATCATTATACTATGTTCAGCAATGATTAAAAAGCCAAGTGTCTTTCCAGCAAAATCACAATGGCTTCTAATATCTCTGCTTCCAAACTCTTTCTTCTTCCTACCCATTTTTCAATTCTTTAAGTGTGTCTTCACAAAGTTCAGCGCCATTTTGTTGTATTCCTCAGCTATCACTGGCTTCCTGTTACTAAGTAGTTCAAACTTCTTAGTAACCAATAAGCTCCTCCACAGGCTCTTGCTCTTCCTTTCTGTGCACCAGGCAACTAGAATTAACACCATTTCCCAATGTGCATTGCTGATTCCTACTCTAAAATTTTAGTTCCTATTGACTCTGTTTATTGGAACGGCTCCTTCACGAAAACCATCTCAACCTTTGAGATACCCATGACTCAAATGATAATCTGCCTGCAATGTGGGAAACATGGGTTCCATCCCTGGGTCAGGAAGATCCCCTGGAGGAAGGCCTGGCAACCCACTCCAGTATTCTTGCCTGGAGAATTCCCATGGGCAGAGGAGCCTAGCGGACTGCAGTCCATGGGGTCACATCAGACACAACTGAGTGATTAAAGCACCATTTACATCTGATTCAATTAAATGCAACTTCTTCTAAGAAAGTAACCCAATCAACCTATCAAAAGTTACTTTTGCCTAGCAAAAGTATTCTAATTTTTACCTGCATAAAACTTGAATCACTTAAATTCTATCCTTGAAAGGAAGGATAGTAGATATTTTTCTCAGACCCACCTGGCTCTGGGTCTGCCAAAGTTCAAATGAAGGAGGGTTACACAACAGCCATCCACCCCCTTCAGCTGGACTTCTAAAAGTGGGTACCTCTGAGCGATTGCTCCTTTTCTGAGATGGGTGAGTCATACAGGTAAAATTTTGGGAAAGAGAATTATAAATTAACTTACCCATATCAACATGGGTAATAGGACATGTTGTAGAGGAAAGAGCCCAGAAGAGAAGAAAAAAGGTTGGACAAACAAGGCTGGAGAGAAATGCAAAGAGGAAGCAGAGGAGAAGAATGGAAAGTAGGAGCTGAAAGGGCAAAGACCCTGGCAAAAGAGAAAAAGGTCAAGTGGAAATCTCCAAAGGAAATGGAAATTCGGAGAAGGAAGAAGCAATACAAAGAAAGATTTCAGTAACTTTAATTGCAAGATATGTGATATAATCCCTTCCTCTTCATTCTCATCAATGCCTTGACATTGAAACTTAAGGTGATATGACTTGTATAACAGAAAGTGATCAAGGTAAGGCTGCTCATTGCTCAAAAGCCAATCTAGAGGCAAGGCTGGTGGAAAGGAAAATTTCCTTTATTTTGGATGCCAGCAACAACGTCAAGGGGTAGATTTCACCCCCCATCTAAGGCCGACAATGCTGACAATCTATGGGCAAGAAATTCTATATAGAGAGGGAGGTAGCTCCATGCAGAAACAGTACAGTAAGCTCTGCCAGTCATCTTGACATTGGTCATGTGGTGATTTGACCACTGTCATCTTGACTGATTTGGGGCTTCTCTGATAGCTCAGTTGATAAAGAATCCACCTGCAATGCAGGAGAACTGGGTTCAATCCCTGGACTGAGAAGACCCCCTGGAGAAGGGACAGCCTACCCACTCCAGTATTCTGGCCTGGAGAATTCCATGGACTATACATACAGTCCATAGGGTTGCAAAGAGTAGGACAGGACTGAGCAACTTTCACTTTCACTTTCATCTACTGAGGGCTTCCCTTGTGGCTCAGCTGGTAAAGAATCCACCTGCAATGTGGGACACCTGGGTTGGGAAGATCCCCTGGAGAAGGGAAAGGCTATCCACTCCAGTGTTCTGGCCTGGAGAATTCCACAGATGAGACCATGGGGTCCCAGTCGGACATGACTGGTGACTTTCACTTCACTTCATCTATTGATTTAGGTACAGTTTGTCTTCAGGTCCAGGGTAGGTTTGTTCCCAGTTTTCTGAGGCCAGTTCTTGGAACTGTAGCAGCTTATGTCATGGATACAGTCTTCAGTTCAGTTCAGTCACTCAGTCATGTCCAACTCTTTGCCACCCCACGAACCACGGCATGCCAGCCCCCCTGTCCATCACCAGCTCCTGGAGTCCACCCAGTCCACCTCTGTCGTCCCCTTCTCCTCCTGCCTTCAATCATTCCCAGCATCAGGGTCTTTTCAAATGAGTCAGCTCTTCACATCAGGTGGCCAAAGTATTGGCATTTCAGCTTCAGCATCAGTGATCCCAGTGAATATTTAGGCCTGATTTCTTTTAGGATTTAATCTCCTTACAGTCCAAGAGACTCTCAACAGTCTTCTCCAACACCACAGTTCAAAAGCATCAATTCTTCAGCGCTCAGCTTTCTTTATAGTCCAACTTTCACATCCATACATGACCACAGGAAAAACCATAGCCTTGACAAGATGGGCCTTTGTTGGCAAAGTAATGTCTCTGCTTTTTAATATGCTGTCTAGGTTGGTCATAACTTTCCTTCCAAGGAGTAAGCATCTTTTAATCTCATGGCTGCAATCACCATCTGCAGTGATTTTGGAGCCCCTCCCCCAAATAAAGCCTGCCACTTTTCCCACTGTTTCCCCATCTATTTGCCATGAACTGATGGGACCAGATGCCACGATCTTAGTGTTCTGAATGTTGAACTTTAAGCCGACTTTTTCACTCTCCTCCACTTTCATCAAGAGGCTCTTCAGTTCTTCACTTTCTGGTCACATGTAATGAATTACTTCCATCTGATGAGGGTTTCAGTATCTGTAAGACAGCTCACAAGATACGGCTCAGAATATTATTAATATCTATAGACTTTTGAGAAGGAGTTAATATCTTTGACTTGGCTTACTGACTAGATTATTGTTGTTTCATCCTGTTTGACTGCTTTTCTTTGTTTCTGAATTTTCTCACTTCTCTTATTAAACTTACTCTTTTAGCCAAAGTTTTTCCACAGACAAAAAAGCAGACAGCGCATGGGAGGGCAAGGCCCGCAGGGCCCTGCTCTGTTTCACTTGAAGATGGACATAAGATCAGCCCTGGGTGAGAGAGCCTGAGGGAAAGAAGTCCAATTGCAGTGTTTTACAATTAATTCCAGAATCACACCATATCACAGTTTCATTTTCATTTGTTGGTTTGGGCACACATACAGGCTCCAGTAAAACTAGATTTGATAAAGGTTTGATTCACTCAATCTCTAATAATTTTTTAATGTGTTTCATTGTGGTAAAAGTCACAGCATACTATTTTTACCATGTTTAACTGTGTAGCTTGGTGGCAGTAAGTATATTCACATTGTTGTGCAACTCTCACCATCTCCCAAATGTTTTACCTTTCTAAACTGAAATTCTGTCCCCATTAAATATTAACTCCCCATCCCCCCCCCCTCGGCTTTCTCATCCCAGCCCCTGGCCTCTGCAAATGTACTTTCTGATTCTATGAATTTGACTATTCTAGATATCCCACTTCAAACAACATTTGTCTTCACCTAAGGTATATTGGTCATTTTCTACTATTAATTCATTATAAGATTCCTGTATAAAATGAAGTTCATCAGCTATTATTAAAGAGAGACAGTATCTTAACAGCAGAAGTGAATTAACATTTGCAGCTAATGTTCCATCTATATTTAGAACTGTAGAAGCAGAATGCATTTTGTAGAATTGGACCTGGACAGAATTTGGTTTCATTTAGGTGGGATGTACTTAACGTTAGCAAAGTGTATTACTTTTTGACTTGTTAAAGAATTAAAAAATGAAAAAATAATGCCTCTGTCTCTAGTAACAGTCATAATTGATCTGAGATTAACAGAACTTAAATCGGTGAGTTTTCTCTTATATATATTAACAAATTTATATTTTGTCTGCCAAAACAAAAACTTGAAAGCACTGTGTGCCCTTTTCTTTTTAATACTTCACACTATAGTACTTGGATGCGATCTCAAAAATGACAGAATAATCTCTCTTCGTTTCCAAGGCAAACCATTCAATATCACAGTAATCCAAGTCTATGCCCCAACCAGTAATGCTGAAGAAGCTGAAGTTGAATGGTTTTATAAAGACCTACAAGACCTTTTAGACCTAACACCCAAAAAAGATGTCGTTTTCATAATTCCAGGGGACTGGAATGCAAAAGTAGGAAGTCAAGAAACACCTAGAGTAACAGGCAAATTTGGCCTTGGAATACGGAATGAAGCAGGGCAAACACTAATAGAGTTTTGCCAAGAAAATGCACTGGTCATAGCAAACATCCTCTTACAACAACACAAGAGAAGACTCTACACATGGACATCACCAGATGGTCAAAACCAAAATCAGACTGACTATATTCTCTGCAGCCAAACATGGAGAAGCCCTATACAGTCAACAAAAACAAGACCAGGAGCTAACTGTGGCTCAGATCATGAACTCCTTATTACCAAATTCAGACTGAAATTGAAGAAAGCAGGGAAACCACTAGACCATTCAGGTATGATCTAAATCAAATCCCTTATGATTATACAGTGGAAGTGAGAAATAGATTTAAGGGCCTAGATCTGATAGATAGAGTGCCTGATGAACTATGGAATGAAGTTCATGACATTGTACAGGAGACAGAGATCAAGACCATCCCCATGGAAAAGAAATACAAAAAAGCAAAATGGCTGTCTGGGGAGGCCTTACAAATAGCTGTGAAAAGAAGAGAGGCAAAAAGCAAAGGAGAAAAGGAAAGATATAAGCATCTGAATGCAGAGTTCCAAGGAATAGCAAGAAGAGATAAGAAAGCCTTCTTCAGCGATCAATGCAAAGAAATAGAAGAAAAGAACAGAATGGGACAGACTGGAGATCTCTTCAAGAAAATTAGAGATACCAAGGAAACATTTCATGCAAAGATGGGCTTGATAAAGGACAGAAATGGTATGGACCTAACAGAAGCAGAAGATATTAAGAAGAGGTGGCAAGAATAGACGGAAGAACTGTACAAAAAAGATCTTCAAGACCCAGATAATCATGATGATGTGATCACTCATCTAGAGCCAGCCATCTTGGAATGTGAAGTCAAGTGGGCCTTAGAAAGCATCACTATGAACAAAGCTAGTGGAGGTGATACAATTCCAGTGGAGCTGTTTCAAATCCTGAAAGATGATGCTGTGAAAGTGTTGCACTCAATATGCCAGCAAATTTGGAAAACTCAGCAGTGGCCACAGGACTGGAA
>SJYC01029617.1:0-18155 GCA_006408675.1 Madoqua kirkii | reverse complement strand
TTTTAATGAAATTATTATTAAATACAATCATTAACATTATAGTTTTTATAATACAATGGCAAAAAATAAAAGAAGGTTTTATTTAGTTAACTAAGCTTTCATGATAGATTTTATAATATAAAGAGAGTAACACTAGAAGTAGTCTTTAAAAGTTTTCTTATTTCATCCTCTCAGGTTTTATTAGTAAAATCACAGTGCACAAAATTATGCTATGTTCTTGCCAGATAACAGCTGTAGCACTTTGGTGAGTTCTTAGAATTACGCTTTCAGAGGAAAATTAATGAACATTAATGTGGTGCACAAGGACAGAGGGCTTGAAAGCACATTATGTGCAGAAAGATGAAAGGAAATTGGACTGATGAGTTTAGGCTTTAAAAACAAGGAAGAAACAGTTATATCCAAATATTTGAATAGCCTTTATAATTACTCCCAGACAATAATGTTAGAAGTAATTGCAGGCAACCACAGACAAGTGGTGGCTCAGAGGTTAAAGCGTCTGCCTGGAATGCGGGAGACTCAGGTTTGATCCCTGGGTTGGGAAGATCCCTGGAGAAGGAGATGGCAACCCACTCCAGTACTCTTGCCTGGAAAATCTTGTGGAGGGAGGAGCCTGGTAAGCTACAATCCATGGGGTCACAAAGAGCTGAAGACGATTGAATACTTTCACTTTCACAGACAAGTAGACCACATTTACCTTTTTGAGAGTGAATAACATTGAGGAGGATGGACAATGACTTATGTGGTAGGGGTTTAAACATTAAAGGACGTGAGAAGAGAAAAAAATAGCTACATTACATACAATGGTGTTTCACAACTCAGAGTTTGTGGTTTATTACTTTTTTCTTTTAACAACTCAATGTAAATCTCTGGCGGCCCAGTAGTTAAGATTTTCCCTTCCAAAGCAGGGGTTGTAGGTTTAATCCCTGGTAATATCCCACATGAATTGTGGCTTTAAAAAAAACAGAAGAATATTGTAACAAATTCAATAAAAAACATTATGGTCTGCATCAAAAAATCTTTTAAAAATAAATACAATACATTCAGCTGAAATATGGCAACAATTTTCATGATCCTTGTTTACATATTTTAAACAAGTGTAGCTCCACAACTGAAAGATGGAATTATGCTTTGGAGCTAGAAGGAAAAATAATCCTCACACAACCTTAAAATAATCACACACACACACACACACACACACACACACACACAGCTTGCTAAAAGTCCTTTCATGAGATACACTTCAGGTATCCTTGCAGGCTTTCCCTGCTGCAGAGTGTCACTTAACATGTGCAATGGGGGAGAGTAATTATCTCCAATCCTACTGGTTCCTGAAAAATAATAAAACTTTCACTCCTTGGAACAGATAGGAATAGAAATAACACTTCCAGGTCCATTCACTCTCTTTGATTATCTTATTAATGAAACTGGGAGAAAACCTGTGCAGGAGAGACGCAATTCTTTCTGAGCTCTGTTTTAAATGTGTATTTTCTTCTCCTTTGCCACGAGGTCATTCACCTGCCCTAATGGGGCACCTTGCAGTTGTCCAACCCTTACCTGCAAAAACAGCAGAAGCATTATTTGGGCAGAGGAGAAGGAAAATGTTAACAGTCCAGTTGCAGGCTGCATTTTTAATTTGATTGATAAGTAACCAAGCTGATATTTTTGTTTGAATCACCATCTGTTGGCAACCTATGTTTATTTTCTGAAATTGGCTCTAAATGCTGTTGTGAGGGAAAGAGATGAGATTAATCATTTGCTTCCAAAACCTGTACAAGTTTTACCCAAATGACAGAATACATCACATTATATGCCAACCCAGGGTGGCATTGTTGAAGTAAGCACGTTCATCCAGAAAACAGAAACAGTCACAAAACTCAAGAAAAAAGGAAAGAGGAAAACAAAGCCTTATTCAACATTTCATGAAGTTTGCTTTTTATATAAATGAAATTTCAGTTATGAAAAGTTATATATGGTAGTTATTGCCTAAACTCAGGGCAGAAAATTTATTGTGAATTCGCTATAAATAGGTGGATGAAGCACAGCTGGTCTTGGAAACTGGGCAGAAATATCTCCACAAAATGAAATTATTTTTACTGCCTATCAAATAATTCTGCAATAGATGAAGAGAAAATACTGCACTTCAGAGAGAGAGCAAAGCAGTTTTCAAATAGGTGAATGTAGAAAAGAGAATTTTTTAAAGAATGCTTATGTTGTGACCTCAATAAAATTAAATAGAAAATAAAATATGAAAATAAGATAAAGAGACAAAAAAAGATGAATAAGGAGCTTTCTTGTGATGAAAAGTTGTGGTGAAAAGTTTCCCCAAAATACAAAAATATTATTCCAAAAATTGAGTAGTAGAATTTATATCTTTATCACATTGAATAAAGAGATTTAACTACATAAAAAATGTAATATGAAGCATAAACTTAAGTCTTCTCAAAATGAAGAAGCTAGAAAAAAATGAAAAAAAAGTAATAATAATGACTCACAATTTCTGCCTAGAGATGAATAGACGACAACAGAATGAAGATGAGATAAAATACACTGTATTCTGAAGTCCTAAATTCAATATTTTAAAAAAGAAAAATGTGTTCTTATTGTACTCAGTTCAGTTCAGTTACTCAGTCGTGTCCTACTCTTTGCGACCCCATGAACTTCAGAAGCACGCCAGGCCTCCCTGTCCCTCACCAACTCCCGGAGTTCACTCAAACTCATCTCCATTGAGTCAGTGATACCTTCCAACCATCTCAACTTCTGTCATCCCCTTCTCCTCCTGCCCTCAATCTTTCCCAGCATCAGAGTCTTTTCAAGTGAGTCAGCTTTTTGCATCACATGGCCAAAGTAGTGGAGCTTCAGCTTCAACATCAGTCCTTCCAATGAACACCTAGGACTGATCTCCTTTAGGATGGACTGGTTGGATCCCCTTGCAGTCGAAGGGACTCTCAAGAGTCTTCTCTAACACCACACTTGAAAAGCATCAATTCTTTGGTGCTCAGCTTTCTTTATATTCCAACTCTTGCATCCATACATGACCACTTGAAAAATCATAGCCTAGACTAGACAGACCTTTGTTGGCCAAGTAATGACTCTGCTTTTTAATATGCTATCTAGGTTAGTCATGACTGTCCTTCCAAGGAGTAAGCATCTTTTAATTTCATGACTGCAAACAACATCTGCAGTGATTTTGGAGCCCCCAAAAATAAAGCCAACCTGCTAATGTTCCCACTATTTCCCCATTTATTTGCCATGAAGTAATGGGACCAGACGCCATGATCTTAGTTTTCTGAATATTGAGCTTTAAGCCAACTTTTTCACTCTCCTCTTTTATTTTCATCAAGAGGCTTTTTAGTTCTTCTTCACTTTCTGCCATAAAGATGGTATCATCTGCATATCTGAGGTTATTGATATTTCTCCCAGCAATCTTGATTCCATTTTGTGCTTCTTCCAGCCCAGCATTTCTCATGATGTACTCTGCATAGAAGTTAGATAAGCAGGGTGACAATATGCAGCCTTCAGTTCAGTTCAGCCACTCAGTCGTGTCTGACTCTTTGTGACCCCATGAATCACAGCACGCCAGGCCTCCCTGTTCATCACCATCTGTCGGAGTTCACTCAGACTCATGTCCATCCAGTCCGTGATGCCATCCAGCCATCTCATCCTCTGTCGTCCCCTTCTATTCCTGCCCCCAATCCCTCCCAGCATTAGAGTCTTTTCCAATGAGTCAACTCTTCCAATGAGGCTGCCAAAATGCTGGAGTTTCAGCTTTAGTATCATTCCTTCCAAACAAATCCCAGGGTTGATCTCCTTCAGAATGGAGTGGTTGGATCTCCTTGCAGTCCAAGGGACTCTCAAGAGTCTTCTCCAACATCACACTTTAAAATCACCAATTCTTTGGCGCTCAGCCTTCTTCACAGTCCAACTCTCACATCCATACATGACCACAAGAAAAACCATAGCCTTGACTAGACGGACCTTATTCGGCAAAGTAATGTCTCTGCTTTTCAATATGCTGTCTAGGTTGGTCATAACTTTTCTTCGAAGGAGTAATGGACTTTTAATTTCATGGCTGCAGTCACCATTTATAGTAATTTTGGAGCCCCCAAAAATAAAGTCTAACACTGTTTCCACTTTTTCCCCATCTATTTCCCATGAAGTGATGGGACCAGATGCCATGATCTTCATTTTCTGAATGTTGAGCTTTAAGCCAACTTTTTCACTCTCCTCTTTTACCTTCATCCAAAGGCCCTTTAGCTTCTCTTCACTTTCTGCCATAAGGATGGTGTCATCTAAATATCTGAGGTTATTTATATTTCTCCCAGCAATCTTGATTCCAGTTTGTGTTTCTTCCAGCCCAGCGTTTCTCTTGATATACTCTTCATATAAGTTAAATAAGCAGGGGGACAATATACAGCCTTGACGTACTCCTTTCCTATCTGAAACCAGTCTGTTGTTGCATGTCCAGTTCTAATTGTTGCTTCCTGACCTGCATACAGATTTCTCAAGAGGCAGGTGAGGTGGTCTGGTATCCCCATCTTTCAGAATTTTCCACAGTTTTTGTGATCCACACAGTCAAAGGCTTTGGCATAGTCAATCAAGCAGAAATAGATGTTCTTTTGGAACTCTCTTGCTTTTTCCATGATCCAAAGGATGTTGGCAGTTTGATCTCTGGTTCCTCTGCCTTTGCTAAAACCAGCTTGAACATCAGGAAGTTCACGGTTCACGTATTGCTGAAGCCTGGCTTGGAGAATTCTGAGCATTACTTTACTAGCATGTGAGATGAGTGCAGCTGTGTGGTAGTCTGAGCATTCTTTGGGATTGCCTTTCTTTGGGATTGGAATGAAAACTGCCCTTTTCCAGTCCTGTGGCCACTGCTGAGTTTTCCAAATTTGCTGGCATATTGAGCGCAGCACTTTCACAGCATCATCTTTCAGGATTTGAAACAGCTCCACTGGAATTGTATCACCTCCACTAGCTTTGTTTGTACTGATGCTTTCTAAGGCCCACTTGACTTCCCATTCCAGGATGTCTGGTCTAGATGAGTGATCACATCATCATGATTATCTGGGTCTTGAAGATCTTTTTTGTACAGTTCTTCCATGTATTCTTGCCATCTCTTCTTAATATCTTCTGCTTCTGTTAAGTCCAGACCATTTCTGTCCTTTATCGAGCCCATCTTTGCATGAAACGTTCCCTTGGTATCTCTAATTTTCTTGAAGAGACCTCTAGTCTTTCCCATTCTGTTCTTTTCCTCTATTTCTTTGCATTGATCACTGAAGAAGGCTTTCTTATCTCTTCTTGCTATTCTTTGGAACTCTGCATTCAGATGCTTATATCTTTCCTTTTCTCCTTTGCTTTTTGCCTCTCTTCTTTTCACAGCTATTTGTAAGGCTTCCCCAGAAAGCCATTTTTCTTGTTTACATTTTTTTCCATGGGGATGGTCTTGATCCCTGTCTCCCATACAGTGTCACGAACCTCATTCCATAGTTCATGAGGCACTCCTATCTATCAGATCTAGGCTCTTAAATCTATTTCTCACTTCCACTGTATAATCATAAGGGATTTGATTTAGGTCATACCTGAATGGTCTAGGGGTTTTCTCTACTTTCTTCAATTTCAGGCAAATTAGTTGTATACAATCAAGTCTTGAAGCAAAAAGATGGAGCTGAAGACTCAAACAGAAGAAAAAATGTTTACTAAGTGCTAAACACTGAATACATAAGTCAACTAAATTGTTGGTCATAATGGAAACTTTATTTTGGGTGTCTTTGAAGAATGTCAACCTTAGCATTCTTGGTATGAAAACTTAGGTTCAATTAATAACTGGGCCCACATGGCCCCATTTGACTTTCCTGGGCCTCCAGTAGAAACAAAATTATTTCCGTTTCTTAACCATGACGGTTTGGGACTGGACCATATCTGCAACCCTCTCCCAGCCTCCCATGCCTAGTCAGGCGTTGGTAAGGACCTGGCAATTACATATACCCTCTGAAATATCTGAAATGCCGTAGAGAGCCTGAGCAAGAAGCCATAGTCATAATTAGAAATCCCTTCTCCCTGGTAGCTAATGTGCGAGCATGCTGTTGCTTCAGTCATGTCCAATTCTTTGCGACCCTATGGACCGTAGACTGCCATGCTCCCCTGTCCTTAGGATTCTCCAGGCAAGAATATTGGAGTGGATTCCCGGAGCTTCTCAAGGGGACTTTCCTGACCCAGGGATCGAACCCACATCTCTTATGTCTCCTGCACCAGAAGGTGTGTTCTTTACCACTAGTGCCACGTGTGAGCCCCTGGAAGCTAATACCAGGATGGTAATCATTTTAAATTTTGTAAATATGTCAAATCAGTGCTTACACACCTTAAACTTGCACAGTGTTATATGTCAATTATAACTCCCCAAAGTTGAAGGGGAAAAAAAGAAAGCAAATCTTCTAATCAGTAGCTGCTCATCACACATCTCAGACTTCTATGTGAAAAGATCTGCTAAAGAAAACTAACTGGACAGAGATACATGATTATCTTTTTGAGTCTGATGAAGTCAGTAGGTTTACTTAAGAAGCAGAGGAAAATTAAGAAGATGATTGGTCAGAATTTCCTTCTGGAAAAGTAAACTCATTAATCAACGTACACAGTACTCAGTCGTGATAAAATCTGGAATTCTGACAGCTACAGATGGTATCTGTTGCACTGAAGAAACTGAGACAGCAGTTTGTCATTAGCTGAGAAATGATTACTGAAGCTTGAAAAACATAATAGTATAAATCTGTATATATCCATAATCCCTAGAATGACTTGGTAGATGCCATTCATTCAAATTCAACTGAATCTTCAATTTTTAATAACTGTCACATCCTTAGCCAGAGCCAAATCTCCTTGACATGGCACAGTCATGATTTTTTTTCAGGGGGCTGGGGTGGGAATCATAATTCATTGATCCAAGGCCACACTTACTGGAACTAAAGCTACCAAACTCAACACTATATAACAATCAAAAACCTGCAGAGCTGACTTGACCAGGCCCAGAGGCTCTATTTCTGGTTTCTGTACAGATTACATGGATGTGTTCACTTTGTTAAAAATTGACTTTGTTGCCATTATTATGTATATTTTGAGCTTTTGTGTTATATTTCAGTACAACTGGCATTTAAAAAGTTGATAGTATAAACTTTCAAATCACTCTCCATAGGAGTAATTTTGGTAGGTCAAGTATATTTATATTCTTTAACTTCTGTTCAGTTCAGTTCAGTTCAGTTCAGTCGCTCAGTCATGTCCGACTCTTTGTGACCCCATGAATCGCAGCACACCAGGCCTCTCTGTCCATCACCAACTCCCGGAGTTCACTCAGACTCACATCCATTGACTCAGTAATGCCATCCAGCCATCTCATACTCGATGGTCCCCTTCTCCTCCTGGCCCCAATCCCTCCCAGCATCACAGTCTTTTCCAGTGAGTCAGCTCTTCCTTCACATGAGGTGGCCAAAGTACTGGAGTTTCAGCTTCAGCATCATTCCTTCCAAAGAAATCCCAGGGTTGATGTCCTTCAGAATGGACTGGTTGGATCTCCTTGCAGTCCAAGGGACTCTCAAGAGTCTTCTCTAACACCACACTTCAAAAGTATCAATTCTTCGATGCTCAGCCTTCTTCACAATCCAACTCTCACATCCATACATGACCACAGGAAAAACCATAGCCTTGACTAGACGGACCTTAGTTGGCAAAGTAATGTCTCTGCTTTTCAATATGCTACATAGGTTGGTCAAAATTTTTTCTTCCAAGGAGTAAGTGTCTTTTAATTTCATAGCTGCAGTCATCATCTGTAGTGATTTTGGAGCCCCCAAAAATAAAGTCACCCACTGTTTGTTTCCCCATCTATTTCCCATGAAGTGATGGAACCGGATGCCATGATCTTCATTTTCTGAATGTTGAGCTTTAAGCCAACTTTTTCACTCTCCACTTTCACTTTCACCAAGAGGCTTTTTAGCTCCTCTTCACTTTCTGCCACAAGGGTGGTATCATCTGCATATGTGAGGTTATTGTTATTTCTCCCGGCAATCTTGATTCCAGCTTGTGCTTTTCCCAGCATGTATCTCCCTACACTTAAACCCTCCCTTATCATTAAATGGCTTCAAATTGACATGTGACTGAAACATGTAGTAAACGGCTCCTGATTGCATATATTTCCAATCTCTAAAGAGTTAGATACCATAAAGCATTGCACAAAGAATAAACACTACATAAATGTGATTGACAGTTTGGGTTCTGATGTCAGATTGCCTCCACCAAACTAATTGTTCCACACTAGTTATGCAAGCTTGAGATAGTTTTTTAACCAGCTCTGCAATTTTTAAATCCTCTCAGTAGAAGCAATTATAGTTTTATTTCATAAGGTTGTTGTGAGGATGAAGTTAGTTGATTCATTAAACTCTTAGAAAATTGCTGACTCATGGTAAGTTCTGAATAAGGGTTGCTGCTGGTGCTGCTAAGTCATTTCAGTCGTGCCAGACTCTGTGCTACCCCATAGATGGCAGCCCATCAGGCTCCCCGTCCCTGGAATTCTCCATGCAAGAACACTGGAATGGGTCACCATTTCCTTCTCCAATGCATGAAAGTGAAAAGTGAAAGTGTAGTCACTCAGTCATGTCCGACTCTTAGCTACCCCATGGACTACAGCCTACCAGGCTCCTCCTGCCATGGGCTTTTCCAGGCAACAGTACTGAAGTGGGGTGAAGAAGGGCTAACTATCATCAACACTATTAATGTTATTGTTGTTTAGATGCTAAGTCGTGTCCCACTCTTTGAAATTCCATAGATTGTAGCCAACCAAGCTCCTCAAATCCATGGGATTTCCCAGCAAGAATACTGGAATGGGTTGCCATTTCCTTCTCCCCAGCATCATCCCTACCCAGGGATCAAACCTGCATCTCTTATATTGCTAGGTGGGTTATTTACTGCTGAGATACTAGGGAAGCTGTATCAATATTATATATGTTATTACAATTATTATCTTAAATTTTGCCACTAAATTCTAGTTACAAGACAGTGTGTTGGTGAGTTTTATATTTATATGATGTAAGTTATTTTTTCAGCTGCTGTAACAGATTCCAAATAATAATGACTTCAAAAGGCAGAAATTGGGGCTTTCCTTGGTGGTCCAGTGGTTAAGACTCCATGCTTCCAATTCAGGTGGCATGAATTCAATCCCAGGTCAGGAAACTAAGGTCTCACATTCTATACAACACAGACAAAAAAAATATTTAAAAAAATTTTTTCTAAAGGTAGAAGCTTACTCTTTCACGTAATAAGACTAAGTTAGGCTAAGTTGGCAGACAATTTTATTATCTTTAAAAAATAGATTCCACATAGAGTTTTAAGTCAACTGCTCCTAACATTTGCCACATCTCATAAAACAAGAAACTTACCAGAGGAAAATACAACCAATGTTTTCAAGAATTAGAGCCAGAGGGCCCATCATTTCTACTTATATCCCATTGGTCAGTATTTAGTCACGTGGTCACACTTGGCTGCAAGGGATACTACAAAACGTAGGCTTCAGCTGAGTAGCCACATGTCAGCAAAAACTCTACTGATATACAAAAAATGGAGAATGGTATTGATAACCAATTAGACCTCTGCCATAATTACCAACACACAGTGCTGTTAGGCAGTCTTTAAAAGATCAAAGATACTCTATGTGCCACAATAATTTATATCGGTTCTCTTCTGAGAGTCCATTAAAATGTTAGTAAGGGAATGAAAAGACCACTGATCCACAGTAATTGATTAATCATGGACCTTTAATAATACAGAGTAAGTTTTCTGGGATCATCAAATGAGAAAATGTTTCAATGAATTTTTGGAACATGGCATTGCTGATAGAAAAGACTGAAGCAATGTTAAGCTCATTAAGAAAATAAAATCAAGGAAGATGATTCTCTGCCTTCTAGAATGTTAAGGAGGCTGAACACTTAATTGGAAATATTCCAAAATACCAGATATGAGAATGGAGAAGCTTTCAGATGATAAAAACCCATTTCTAGTGCTTCAGCTATATACTGCTGTGTAACAAACCACCTAAATGTCAGTGGCATAAAATTAGAGCCATTTTACTATGCTCATGATTTGTGGGTCAGGAATTGACACAGAGCACAGAGGAGGGATGGCTTTAGCCACTGCACAGTATTTAGAGCCTCAGTTTGGAAGACTTGAGTAGCCAGGAGTGACCCAAACAACTGGAGTGTGGAATCATTGGAAAGCTTCCTCCATCATGTGTCTGTCACTTGGGTTGCAATGACTTACAAACTGATCTCAGCTCAGACTATCAGTAGACTGCCTACATATGACTTCTCCACATAGTTTTGGTTTTTTACAACAAAGCAGCTAAGTTCTGGCAGAAGAAATTCCAAGATGGAGTTTCTGGGGAGGATGAATTTCAAGAGTCCTAGGGTAAAAGAAAAAGATCAGTCATAACCAAGTCTCAGAAGTCACTTAGCGTTATTCTTGAAAGTGAAAGTATTAGTCAGTCATGTCTATTCTTTTGCTACTTCATGGACTGCATGGAGCCCATCAAGCTCTTCTTTCCATGGAATTCTCTAGGCAAGAATACTGGAGTGGGTTGCCATGCCCTTCTCCATGGGATCTTCCTGACCTAAGGATTGAAGTTGGATCTCTGGCATTGCAGGCAGATTCTTTACCATCTGAGCCACCTGCAGACTTCAGTTTTTCAGGCTATCATAAGCCTATCCAAATTCAGGAGGATTTGTTACCCCATCTCTCGATAAGAAAAATGCCAAAGAACGGGGAGACATGTTTTAAAATGGGAACTCTTATATGTGCATGTGCCTACTCAGCCCCTCAGTTGTGTCCAAGTCTGTGACCCCCATGGAATGTAGCATATCAATGGGACTTCCCAGGCAAGAATACTAGAATGGGTTGCCATTCTCCCCTCCAGGGGATCTTCCCCTCCAGGGGATCTTCCCGACCCAAGGGTCCAACCCGCATCTCCCAAATCTCCTGCATTGGCAAGCAGACTTTTTCCACTGAGCCACCTGGAAAGCCCCAACTCCCACATCCATTGTGAAATTTCCTAATGCTAAGGCTAAAGGTATCCAGAGGGAAGAAAATGCAAATAGTTTTGTACTTTCAGAATACAATAGAAAGAGAATCAGCCTGAAGAAAGATATTGCATCAGAAACACAAAGAGCTAAAGACAGAGAAGGAAAGTTGTCTATATTATGATTGAAAACTTATCTTCAATGTAGTATTTGATATATAGACCCAATACAGACTAATAGACAAGTAGACACGTAGGATGACAGCCATCATCAGTTTAGTTTGAATAGAAAGATAGAAGACAGAAAATAAGATTCACTTCAAGGAAATAACAAAAATGCTGCAACTCCAAAGTTTCTAGGAAAAAGTGATGCTAAAAATAATTAAGATAAAGCGAAGGCAAATAGTGCAAGGAAAAAATAATACCATTGGAGAGTCCAGAAAAAACAAAAAGCTATGTAAGAAACCAATGTAATTATAGTGTGCTATTTGGCTCTACAAAATAACTGTATAGTCTTAATGACTTAAAAATTGTTATTGATTACCCAACGGATAGATAACAAAATAGAAAGAACATGTTGATGGGAAGCTACCAGGAATTAGGATATGTTGTTGTTGCTTAGTCACTAAGTCATGTATGACTCTTTGCAACCCCATGGACTGTAGTGCCTACCCCAGCCTCCTCTGTCCATGGGATTTCCCAGGCAAGAATACTGGAGTGGATTGCCATTTCCTTCTCCAGAAGATCTTCCTGACCCAGAGGTCAAACCCACGTCTCCTGCATTGACAGGCAGATTCTTTACCACTAAGCCACCAGGGAAGCCCTTGGACTGTGTAAAAGAGCTAGTTCTTCATCCATTGTATAGCAGCATACTATACTAATTATGGATATAGCAGTAAGTACTAAAGAAACAATCTAAACTAATGTAAGGTGCAGGCTTTTGGAGAACAAGACTGAAGAGTTGAGAATGGAATTTTTGCTTTATATTAAAATTCACCCTTGTACCATTTAATTACTTAATTTTCATGTTTTAATTACATTGAAATTTTTAATGGTTTTTTAAATGCTGATTATCATATTTTAATGTTAGTTAAAGATCAAGGGAAGACATAAAAAGATTAATTATTACATTATTGAAGATTATTAGCCTCAAAACACAAATATATTCTCATGTACTTAAGAATTTAATGTATTACAAATATGAAATTATAAATCAGTAAGAAAGGGAGAATATTAGTCAAATAGTGGTGCTGAGGAGAAGGCACTCCACTCCAGTACTCTTGCCTGGAGAATCCCAGGGATGAGGAGCCTGGTGGGCTGCCGTCTACGGAGTCACACAGAGTCGGACGTGACCGAAGTGACTTAGCAGTAGTGCTGTAATAACTGTTCAACATTTAAAGGGAAAAATACTTTATATCATAAAATATATTGTTATGAGTTTCTATATTTAAATTAAAAATCTGGAAAGGGTACCTCCTGTGCAGTGAGCATGTGTTTCCTTTCCTGAGTAGAAATCACCACAATCAGAAAATAACCATGCCTGGCAAGTTGGATTTTAAAAGAAACAAAAAGGTTGTCTTTCCTTTTTAAAACAAAAAGATTGTCTTTCTTTTTTCTTTTTTAAAGAAATCATCGCATATGAAGGCCAAGAATTTTTCTTGTTGTTTCTCTCTTGCAGAACACACAATATAACACACCTCTAGGAAAAGGAAGTAAACAGAAAGAGCTGACAGTAGTTTTAGACAAGGTGATAGTCCCCTTGGAGGAAATTGTCAGCATCCACGTGGAGGTTAACTTGCACATAACCCTCAATGGCATCTGTTTTGGGAGATTAGAGATACTGTTTTCATCTTCAGTTTGTTCTACTCTCTATGACAATGATTCCACAGCTGGCTTTATTAAAAACTTCCTCTTAAACATCTTAATGTGCTTTTCTAACTAAAATGTGCTTTTCTAACTAAAATGTGCTTTTAGCATTGTCAATGCTCTATATGAGGTATAACTTTAGATATAAGGCTAGCCAAACCAATCAATCAGACTGAAGTGGCCTTGGAAGGTATAGTGGGTTGAATAGTCACTCGGTCATGTCCAACTCTTTGTGAACCCATGGACTGTAGCCCACCAGGGTCCTCTGTCCATGTGATTTCCCAGGCAAGAATATTGGAGTGGGTTGCCATTTCTTTCTCCAGGGGATCTTCCCAACCCAGGTATCAAACCTGCCTGGCAAGCAGATTCTTTACCACTGAGCCATCTGGGAAGCCCAACAGGTGAATAGTAGCCTCCAATGAAAGTCCAGGTCCTGATACTCAGGACCCATAACTGCAGCCTTATATGGAAATGAGATCTTTGCAGACATAATTAAATTAAAAGAAAGAAAGTGAAGTCGCTCAGTCGTGTCTGACTCTTTGTGACCCCATGGTCTGTAGCCTACCAGTTTCCACCGTCCATGTGATTTTCCAGGCAAGAATACTGGAGTGGGTTGCCATTTTCTTCTCCAGGAGATCTTCCCAACCTAGGGACTGAACCCAGGTCTTCCACATTGTAGGCAGATGGTTTACTGTTTGAGCCACCAGGGAAGTCTAATTAAATTAAAGGGCCTTCCAATGAGATCCTGCTGGATTTAGGGTGGGCTCTAAATCAAGTGACAGTATCCTTATAAGAAATAGAAAAGATGTAGAAACAAAGATGGAGTCCACTTGAAGACGGAGGTAGAGACCAGAGAGACGCTGCCACAATCTAAGGATCACCAGGAGTCATCTGAAAGAGACAAAGAGTCTTCCCTGAAACAGGGAGTAGGGCCTCACCAATACCTTGATTTCAGACTTTTGGCCCCACAACTGTGAGATAAATTTCTGTTGTAATAAGCCATCTCATATAAATAATTTATTATAGCAGACCTAAGAAGCTAACACAAAGGACCGCATGGAGGTATAACATGTCATTGCCACTTTGATGAATGGGAGGACATTTAGGAGGAAAAGGAACTAAAAACTATATGTTTAGGTATGAAAGTCTTACATGACTTTCTATTTTAAGTGAAGTATACAGTATTCTGGCCTGAAAAATGCCATGGACAGAGGCTACAGTCCATGGGGCCACAAAGAGTTGGATATGACTGAACACACACAAGCATAAAACATATATCCTATAACAAGAAAATGGTTAATACACTGGAAAGGTATTTGTGACCTGGTAAGTCACTGATTGCCAGCCTAAGAAATACAGACTTGGCAGAGCAAAAGTAGTACTTCCCAGGTATGTTGAGTTTCAAAGTTTACAAAGACATATTATTTTAAATCCACAGCTAATTTATGAATTAGGCAACAAGAGTATGATTGCATGAACTTTATAGGTGGAAACAGTTTCACCTCCAGATGTTAAATGACCTGCTCAAGGTTGCAGAGATCATGAGTGGTTCTCAAAAACATGACTTTTTTGCTCCAAATACAAGCCCTGTCCGTTGCATCTTATGATTTTAATAAATGATTAGGAACTAATAAAGTGTGATTATGAGATAGTAATAGTGCAGCAAGAATACTAATTTGGATGAGATGTTATAATTAGTGAAACCTATTAGTCAGCTATTATAACAGTCAGGCATAAGATAATAAGGGCCAAGGTCAAGATGGTGTTGATTTAAATATACAAGAGTACATGAGGGAAACAAAGAGTCTATATATTTCAATCAGTGTATGTCATGACTGACCAAATTTTGTCATATTGCCTTAAATCCTTTCCTTTTGGGGATTTTGTATAAATACTAATTGTAGTCATGTGAACTGAAATATGCTTCTTCCTGCTTATTCATTTAGCATAATTTTCTAGGCAATTTGGTATACTTTTTGTTCCCAAAAGGACTAACAATTCCTAACTTCATCTTGGCATCAGGTAGGATTTAGCCTACACAAAAGCTAATTAAAATATCTTAGAACTTAAACCGATGGCATACACACACAAAACCCATGAATTTGTGTCAGTTACCTAACACAAGTACCTACCGTACTTGGATGAGCTCAGATAAACTACCTGGATGACACAAACCACATACATTGAAAGACACTATAGGAAACTATTTATTGCTCTGGTGAATCAGAAAGAAGTTTAACTAAGATGGAAATATGAAACTTGAAAAACCTACTTTTTAATGCAATAATTGTTTAAAACACTGATAATGTATACATCTTGAAACATCCAAAAAATTAATAACTAATATAGAAAGTCACATTTTAACAAAAATTATCCATGTTCGATTGGGTATATATACCCTAATGTATGACTTTACAGAGACTCAGGTTCTTCAAGATATACCAGGGAGAAAAGTGTTTCAAATGCATTTCAAGTTATATTTCACTCTTAGAGGGTCATGATGTAATCAGTTCAGTTCAGATCAGTTGCTCAGTCATGTCTGACTCTTTGAGACTCTGTGAAGTGCAGTATGCCAGGCCGCCCTGTCCATCCCCAACTTCTGGAGTTTACTCAAACTCATGTCCACTGAGTCAGTGATGCCATCCAACCATCTCATCCTCTCTCCTCCTGCCTTCAACCTTTCCCAGCATCAGGGTATTTTCAAATGAGTCAGTTCTCCACATCAGGAGGACAAAGTAATGGAGTTTCAGCTTCAACATCAGTCATTCCAATGATTTGGACTGATTCCCTTTATGATGGACTGACTGCTTGGATCTCCTTGCAGTCCAAAAGACTCTCAAGAGTCTTTTCCAACATCAGAGTTCAAAAGCATCCATTCTTTGGCACTCAGCTTTTTTTATGATCCAACTCTCACATCTATACATGACTACTGGAAAAACCATAGCCTTGACTAGATGGACCTTTGTTGGCAAAGTAACATCTCTGCTTTTTAATATCCTATCTAGGTTGGTCAAAACTTTTCTTCCAAGGAGTAAGCGTCTTGTAATTGCATGGCTGCAGTAACCATCTGTAGTGATTTTGGAGCCCCAAAAGATAAAGTCAGACACTGTTTCCATTGTCTCCCCATCTCTTTCCCATGAAGTGATGGGACCGGATGCCATGATCTTAGTTTTCTGAATGTTGAGTTTTAAGCCAGCTTTTTCACTCTCCTCTTTCACTTTCATCAAGAGGCTGTTTAGTTCCTCTTCACTTTCTACCATAAGGGTGGTGTCATTTGCATATCTGAGGTTATTGATATTTCTCCTGGCTATCTTGATTCTAGTTTGTGCTTCATCTAGTCCAGAATTTCACATGATGTACTCTGCATATAAGTTAAATAAGCAAGGTGACAATATACAGCCTTGACATACTCCATTTCCTATCTGGAACCAGTCTGTTGTTCCATATCCAATTCTAATTGTTGCTTCCTGACCTGCATATAGGTTTCTCAAAAGGCAGGTCAGATGGTCTGGTATTTCCATCTCTTTCAGAATTTTCCACTGGGGTGATCCACACTGTCAAAGACTTTGGTCTAGTGAATAAAACAGAAATAGATGTTTTTCTGGAACTCTCTTGTTTTTTAGATGATCCAACAGATGTTGGCACTTTGATCTCTGGTTCCTCTGTCTTTTTTAAAACCAGCTTGAATATCTGGCATTTCATGATTCATAGATTGCTGAAGCCTGGCTTGAAGAACTTTGAGCATTATTTACTAGCATGTGAGATGAGTTCAATTCTGTGGTAGTTTGATCATTCTTCGGCATTGCCTTTCTTTGGGATTGGAATGAAAATTGACCTTTTCCAATCCTGTGGCCACTGCTGCATTTTCCAAATTTGCTGGCATATATGAAAGTGCAGCATGTTCACAGCAGTCATGATATATATACTAAAATATTAAAAGCTCAGCTAAAAGCTACAGTAAAGAAATCAAAAATCTCTTCACCAAAATTAGAGATACCAAGGGAACATTTCATGCAACGATGGGCACAATAAAGGACAGAAATGGTATGGACCTAGAAGAAGCAGAAGATAGCAAGAAGAGGTGGAAAGAATACACAGAAGAACTACATAAAGAATGATCATAATGGCCCAGATAACCACAATGGTTATCACTCACCTGGAGTCAGACATCCTGGAATGTGAAGTCAAGTGGGCCTTTGGAAGCATCACTCACTACAAGCAAAGTTAGTGGAAGTGATGGAATTCCAGCTGAGCTATTTCAAATCCTAAAAATTGATGCTGTGAAAGTGCTAGTCTCAATACGTCATCAAATTCAGAAAACTCAGTGGCCACAGGACTGGAAAAGGGAAATTTTCATTCCAGTCCCAAAGAAAGGCAATGCCAAAGAATGTTCAAATTACCACAAACTTATACTCATCTCACACACTAGCAAAGTAATGTTCAAAATTCTTCAAGCTAGGCTTCAACAGTACATGAATCGAGAACTTCCAGATGTTCAAGCTGGATTTAGAAAAGGCAGAGGAACCAGAGATCAAATCACCAACTTCTGTTGAATCATTGAAAACGCAAGAGAGTTCCAGAAAAACATTCTGCTTCACTGATGACATTAAAGCTTTGACACAACAAATGGTGGAAAATTCTGAAAGAAATGGGAATACCAAACCACCTTACCTGCCTCCTTAGAAATCTGTATGCAGGTCAAGAAGCAACAGCTGTAACTAAACGTGAAACACTGGACTGGTTCCAAATCAGGAAAGGAGTACGTCAAGGCTGTATATTGTCACCCTGCTTATTTAATTTATATTCAGAGTACATCATGTGAAATGCTGGGCTGGATTGAAGCACAAGCTGGAATCAAGATTGCCTGGAGAAATATCAATAACCTCAGATATGCAGATGTCACCATCCTTATAGCAGAAAGCAAAGAGGAACTAAAGAGCCTCATTGATGAAAGTGAAAAATGAGAGTGAAAAAGCTGGCTTAAACCTCAGCATTCAGAAAACGAAGATCATGGCATCTGGTCCCATCACTTCATGGCAAATAGATAGGGAAACAATGCAAACAGTGACAGACTTTATTTTCTTGGCCTCCAAAATCACTGCAGATGGTGACTGTAGCCTTGAAATTAAAAGACATTTGCTCCCTGGAAGAAAAACTATGATCAACCTAGACAGCATATTAGAAGCAGAGACATTAATTTGCCCACAAAGGTCCATGTACTCAAAGCTGTGGTTTTTCC
>SJYC01029615.1:0-29710 GCA_006408675.1 Madoqua kirkii | reverse complement strand
TTTTTTTTTTAATAATTTTTTTCAGAGTATAGTTGTTTTACACTGTTGCATTAGTTTCTACTGTATGGCAAAGTGAATCAGCTATATGTATATATATATATATATCCTCTCTTTTTTTTTTAATTTCTTCTCATTTAGGTCACCTTAGAGCACTGAGTCAGAGAAGGTGATGGCACCCCACTCAAGTACTCTTGCCTGGAAAATCCCAGGGGTAGGGGAGCCTGGTAGGCTGCTGTCTATGGGGTCGCACAGAGTCAGACACAACTGAAGCGACTTAGCAGCAGCAGCAGCAGCAGAGCACTGAGTAGAGTTCCTTGAGCTATACAGTAGGTTCTCATTAGTTATCTATTTTGTACATAGTATCAATAGTGTACATATGTCTATCACAACCTCCCAATTCTTCCCACCGTCCTTTCCCCTTAGTATCTATATATTTGTCCTCTGTATCTGTGTCTCTACTTCTGCTTTGCAAATAAGATTATCTATATCATTTTTATAGATTCCATATATATGCATTAATATACAATATTTGTTTTTCTCTTTCTAACTTACCTCACTCTATGTGACAGCCTCTGGGTCCATGCGCCAAATTTACAAGTGAATTATTCCAGAAGTTGTTTATATTTTCAAATATCATTGTAGTTGTATAATAAATAAAGTGTTAGTTGCTCAGTCATGTCTGACTCTTTGAGACCCTATGGACTCTAGCCTGCCAGGCTCTCTGTCCATGGAATTCTCCAGACAGGAATACTGGAGTGAGTAGCCATTCCCTTCTCCAAGGGACTTTCTTGACCAAGGGATTGAACCCAGGTTGCCTGCATTGCAGGCAGATTCTTTACCATCTAAACCACCAAGGAAGCCCCGACATCATATAAGAAAAAAAGTAAAAAAATTTTACTTTTTCAGGGAACTCATGGGATATAGCCCTTTGGTAGGCACTTAGGAGCATTTATAGGGAAAAGGCAAAGCACATGGAATCCCTAAGTGGAAGATACAGAGGAAAAGGTCTAGCTATATTACTCTACATAACTAAGCTATGAAATTCATGAGGGCAGGAGTCATAACAAGCACCTAGCACAAAAGCTGGAGCATTAGAGGTACCCTAATGTTTGTGGAAGGAAGGGAGGGAGGAAAGAAAGGAGGCAGGAATTTGGCTTTGAGAAAAATATGATAGTGTCCCAGGGACAATGACCAAGGAGCTTCCTTACGTCTAAAATGTAATGCTAAGTTGTTTTCATCATGAACGTATAAGCATCATCTATGTCCCCAGACTTTCAGTAAAGTCTGTTACATACACAAATGCTTGTGTAAATAGATTTTGTGGCACTCAAGCGAAGGAAACGGTGCTGTAGTGTCTGAATCATTACAGTCTGAAAAGAAACAGAGGCTAGACTAGGAAGAAGATCCATAAAATAAACTAGTTCTTCTAAAGTAAAAGTTCAAACCAGAGATTAGGAAAGAAAACAGGAAATCACTATCCTCTAACCTCTCCTCTCTCAGATTCCTCATCGATGCTGGAAGTAGCCAGGATTCCACCCCACCCCACCCCCATCCCTCAAAAAAGGAAAAAGAGATAGAGAAAGTCAATTTCATGTCAATATCAAAAACAGGATGTTTCAGCAATACCTTGGGGGCACATGTTTTATCTCAGTTTATTCCTGAAATAAAGATGTAAGATGCCATCAATATCTTTGTTTCATGGATAAGCAAAGGTTTAGGAAGCTTAACAAGCCTCCAGCCAGGGACAGAAACCAGGATCTGAACCAAAGTGCCCCAAACTGCTTCCCCACAGCTATAGACCATTACCTATAAGATACATTTCTGGATCCCAGACCAAGGAGAGAAAGAAATCATCACTCTTCTATCTTTTAAAACTGTTCTCAAAGACAAACTCTGAAACTTTACAATTTATTATGAAATAAAGCAAAGAATGGAGAGAACTTTCAAAGTTCAAGTACAACTAGAATAGCTCTGATAGTGAAATAGAGGATTCCCCAAACAGAAATAAAAGCAAGGAAATAGTTTGGTAAGATAGCTACAGCACATCCTTGGGTGTTTGCACCATCACAACAGAGAGCCCAAGCAAAAGTGGACTCATCTCAGCCTATAAACTCTATGTTATTATTTATTACTACTACATGAATCTTACATATTAAAAATGATTGGCCATCTAAATAAAAAGAAAGAAAAGACATCTCTGCTCTTCATTTTTATTGAAACCTAGAAAGCTAAAGAATAAAACATGAACAAAAGAATCACTAATAATATGTAAACCTCTGAAAAACTTCCTTTTTTTCCAAATCATATGTGAAGTGACTGAAATAACAAACGTGAGAGTTATACAAACAACAGCTTTGAAGGGGACACCTAGTGTTCCCCAGTGACTTATACCATAGCACAAACCAGAGAATTTCTGAAAACTAGGGTATTATTTTTAAAAAGAAGAAGCATGAAATCAATGTATAATAAAACATTATACATTGATATCTCGCTTTAATGAGATATTACTGTGAGTCATACTTATTAACATTTGACTAGAGGAAACCTTTATTCTACAAGGAGAGTCAGTAATAGGAAGAAATGAACATTTTCTCTCCAGAAATTATCCATACATTTTGTCTCTCTGAGAAGTCATTAGTGAAATAGGAAATGTATTTTGCACTAACGAAAGAGATGGATGGTCAGATACTCCACAAGGCACTAAGTACCGCTATTATGAGAAAAGGTACCCATTGCACCTGGCATGTGCACCTCCTCTGTCTCATTTCCTGTAAAAAGATCCAAAAAAATCTTCCTCTTCTGATTCTCCCTGATCACCTCTGAAAGGGAAATATAGAGGTGTGTTTCTGGACATAAGAGAGAGTGAGGACACAAGGAGATCACCTGGCAGTCAGTTCTCACTTTCCCAAAAAAAAGCAAAAGGAATTAGCATGTCAGCCACCAGTCCAGATGGCTTGTTTTATCTGTATGGGAGCTCCAGTGGAAAGCAAGCACAAAACAAGGCCCCACATATTAAAATGAGCTTCCCAGGTGGTTCAGTGGTAAAGAATCTAAGAATCTGCCCGCCAATGCAGGAGACATAGGAGATGCAGGTTTGATTCCTGAGGCAGGAAGACCCCCTCTCCAATATTCCTGTCTGGAGAATCTCATGGATAGAGGAGCCTGGTGAGCTACACAGTCCATGGGGTCACAAAGAGTCAGACACAACTGAGCACATGAGCACAAGATATTAAAATAAACCAACCTATGTTTGAAATTTGTTTTTAAGTCTCTTCTGTCCAGATTTACTAAAACATGGAACTTTAGTTTACCCAGAGCATGTTTGGGGGTCTACCAATACATAGTGATACGTGAGGGAAATAGAAAACTACAGTCACCTTTGTGATGTTGTGAATCTCAGGACCTAGACACTGACTTTTCATGCTTTCTCCTTCTCCCTGCATCTCATCTGATCAAGTGGGATCCTTTGCAAAGTTTTCCACAGTTGTCCTGTATTGAAGGAAGACTCAGAAACTTTAACTGACTCCCTTCACTGTACAATTCCCCAAACTACCTGGGTTCCTAGGTAACTTCTCTTTGTCCTACATGGAAATTATTCTGCAAGCCCATAAATAGTTGGGAGGAAGTATAAAGGATTAATCACCCTACTTGATTACATGTGTCAAGACTCTCTAACCAGCTATAGTTTTTCCAGTAGTCAAGTATGGATGTGAGAGTTGGACCATAAAGAAGGCTGAGTGTCGAAGAATTGATGCTTTTGAACTGTGGTGTTGGAGAAGATTCTTGAGAGTCCCGTGAACTTCAAGGAGATCCAACCAGTCCATCCTAAAGGAAATCAATCCTGAATATTCGTTGGAAGGACTGATGCTGAAGCTGAAGCTCCTATACTTTGGCCACCTGATATAAAGAGCTGACTCACTGGAAAAGACCCTGATGCTGGGAATGATTGAAAGCAGGAAGAGAAGGGGACAACAGAGGGTGAGATGGTTGGATGACATCATCAGCTCGATGGACATGAGTCTGAGCAAGCTCTGGGAGATGGTGAAATGCAGCAGGGCCTGGCATGCTGCAGTTCATGGGTTACAATGTGTCAGACATGACTGAGTGACTAAACAACAACAACCAGGTAAAACATAAGACCATCCCTTGCCATCCGTTCTCTATGTCTGCATCTCTATTTCTGACCTGCAAATAGGCTCTTCAGTGCCATCTTTCTAGAGTCCATACGTATACATCAATATACAGCATTTGTTTTTCTCTTTCTGACTTACTTCATCATATATAATAGACCCTAGATCCATCCGTAGGGGGTGAGATGAATTGGGAGAGTAGCTTTAGCATATACACACTACCAGATGTAGTGTGTATATGTATACACAGGGAGCGCACCTCGGTGGTCTGTGATGACCTAGAGGGGTGGGATGGCAAGGGTGTGAGGAAGATGAGGAGAGAGGAAGTATATGTATACTTATAGCTCATGTATGTCATTGTACAGAAGAAACTAATAACATTGCAAAGCAATTATACTCAACTTTTTAAGTTAAAAGATAACCCCTTGCTTGTCATGAAACACAATGACTGAACCCATGCTCCAGGCTCAGAAAAGAAACCTGGACCCTGATCAGCAAAGGATGATTCATAAATAGTAAAAATTCTTGCAAACAAAGAACTCAACTAAGACATACATTTGCAATGCCAAGTAATGAGGTTTTATTGAGAAACACAGAGCAAGACAAGTTCCCTTTTCCAAGGCACAAAGCAGAAGCCAGAAGACAAAGCAGCAAGGTCAAAACATGCCAAAACCCTTAGAGACTGGGACATGAGTGGTACATTTCTGGAAACATCCAGAGGTATACATGCCATCAGTCATCAAACCCTTAAAATAAGATTGGTGCCGGCCAAATCTTAGATTGCCAAAGGCGGCTTATTCAGGGCTGGCAGCCAGCAATCAGGCAGTTAGAACAGGGGTCAGCAATGAAGTTACTCAGGCAGCATGTCGGAAGATCCTGGAAACACAGCTGGCAGGTCATGGAATCTTGATTCACTCATGGGCTTCTGAACACTTAGCAAATTCTTCTACAGCTGGACACGCAGGACTGCTGGTATGTCCTGGAGACCCCGCAGGTAGGTTGGCAGATGGTGGAGACTCCTCCCACCGGTTGGCAGACAGTGGAGATGCTTCTCACTGGCTTGCACACAGTAGAGACGCCACTCAGAGGCTGACAGCCACTGGAGATAAAGGTGAGTGGCCGGCTGCAGGTAGTCGAACAGGGACTGGAGACACAGGTGGTTTGCCGAGAGGTCACCTGCACAGGGCTGGAGACACAAGGCGCTGGCTGGTAGCAAGTTGACTGGCAAACAGTGGGCTCACAGCAGGTCTCCTGACAGTGGTCCAGGAGCCAGGAGCCCGTTTGGAAGGAGCTGGGCAAATAGATGCCACTCAGGCAGTCGGCATCCGGGGTCGAAACTGTGGCCACTGGAACAGTGTATTCTCCTCCAATCCGCCTGGAAGAGCAGTTCCTTGTGGAGCAGTTGTAGGACATGGTGCTGGTAGAGAGAGGTGGGTAACTCACTGAGGCTTGCTCTTGAGCTGTGAATACCACTTCAGGCTTCTGAGCTTTTATACATTCTTGCTGGTGGGTGGGGCGCCTACCCTGACCTTCCTGGCTTCTTTGGCTCACACCAGCTTGCCTTAGAACCTCCTATGAATTTCCAGGTTAATTGTCTCTTAAGAAGCCTTCATCCTCATAAAGAAAGTTTAGTAGTTTGGTAACTAAGTCAAAGGCTTCTGGACTGTACTTAGTTCCAGGATTAAGGAGGTGGGTTGACAGCTTCAAAGCTATTGGTCATCCCAGCCCACAGTTCATCCCTCATTCATCTTGCGTGGATACAATGAGTGTCCCTCTGACAGTAACACCAAATATACTACCATCCCACCCTCTCTCCCTTCTAACCAGGACTCATTACACACCCACAACCTGTTTGAATTGTTGTTGGTACTTAATATGCTTAATTTAATCAGTCACTCTTCCATAGCTAACGGGGCTTCTACAAGGAATTTTGTTGAATATGCTTCAAGATGATAATGACAAGACTTAGGAAACAGGACACAAAGATATATCCAGAGTACAAACTGGTTTGGAAAATCAATTAGGTGATCAGAGCAAGATACCCCCAGGGAAGCTCAGAGGGCAATGGGACTCACCCTTTATGTCCAAGCAGCTAAACAACTTGGAACAGAAGCTAATTAAGTGGGACTGCATTTGTAGCCAAGTTTCTTTCTCAATAAATTGAATGAGCTTTATGCCCAAAATGTTTTATCTTGTAACAACGGATAAGAGCAACTCATATGACTCATCAATGTGTCAGTGGAACAGGTTTAGTTAATTTATTAAATTATTATAATGTTCATTTGAAAGGGCATGGTGTCTTTCTCTCAAGGTGCTCAATATATTCAAAAGACATTTATTTTCACACAAAAACGTATAGATAGGATGCACTTTCATCACAGACAAATCAAAGGCTCTTCGGGGTCACTGTCTCTGTGAAGGATAAAGGGAGAAGGGAGTGGAGGAAACAGGCCCTTAATCAATATTTGGTGATGAATGGATGTGTGAACAGTGGGCTGTAATATTTAATTATTCTTTTTATTCTTGGGGAAATCATAGAAAGATATTATCTCCACGATTTCACTTTGCTACAATGGATTCAGTTCTCAACACCAAAATGACTGAGCCTTACAATCCATCTGTAGAAAACCATTTCAACCTTGGAAAAACAAGTCACTTCAGCACAGCTTAAATGTTGGTAATATTTCTACATCAAAACAGCTGTAAGAGCTGACTCATTTTGTAAACTGGCTTACATGGGATGGGGTAGGAAAGAGTGACAATGATGAATTTACATATATTTGAGGGCTATAGTAGGCTACATTTTAAACATGCACAAAGCAAACAGCTTTATGTTAGATCTCACCAGAAGTCCTTTTGCTGAGTGCTTTATTCATCTCTATTCATCCCACTGAAGCCATGTTGGGCGCTCCCCACAGCTCTAATTTGGAAGCTAATAATACACTCCAACAAAACGATGCTGTGCTGTGGGACGTATTATAATTCCCAGGGATCACACTGTCTCTCCCTCAGTGGCTCACAAGAGGTACTTGGGTATGGGGAGAAATTAAAGAGATGACTACTTTCCACAAGGTTAGGACTATGCTCTTCCCACCATGGGGAATGTCCCAGTTGGTGTTTGGAGGTCAAGTTCCTGGTCACAGGAGCTGGCTTGCTTCTTTGAAAATGGATGTGTGGTTTACAGGCTTCTACCCGCCATGGATACATAGACAGCTACGAAGACGTACTTCATTTTGTAAATTAATCAAGTGACCATGTGAAAATGTGAAGTTAGTGGTAAAGTGACACAAGAGAAGTTTCCAATACCTATTTCCACATTTCTGGAAGAGAATTTGTATAAATTGTTGCTCTGTCTTTATTCCTCTTTTCCATTAAAAGTTAAAAATCATAATTTAAAAAAATTCTAGAAAATACCTTCCTTCCTTCAGGAAATGAACACTTTGGAGGCTCTTCCAGGCATTAAGTGAGAGATTTCACATATACCATCAGAACTGAGTGCATCCAGCAACCTTAAGGACTAGGTATCACGTCACACAAAGAAGCTGAAGTTCAGGGAGGTTTAATGACTAACCAAAGTGACACAGTTTATTCTTGGCTAAGTTGAGATGTGAATAAAACAGAGCCATGTGTTGTGAACCTATGCTGGGAATATTCAAATATGGTGAGATGCCTTCATTAAAGTTCAAGCAAAAATTATTTGAAAAATCAAGTAATCAATGTTTTATTGATGACACCACAAAGAATACAGTCTTTATGTCTATTCCAGTTCCATCAATTAACAACAACAAAAATAAATAAAAATTTAAATAGTAAGTTACAAGCACTGCTGTCTTTAAACTTCGTGAGGTTTTTTATTATATATAATTTTGACAATTTTACTTCATTAGAATTGTCAGGAGAGTGTGTAATTTCCTCTGTTCTGTCTCATCACAACAAAAATTTGAAGCGACAGATGTTAAAGCCCTCGGTGCGTCACAGCTCTCAGATAGATCAGTGTTACAGCTCAGTCTTATTTAGAAAATAAAGGAAAATACATCCTCGAGGTGTGAGGACCTGCCAAACCAAAAGACGTGAAGAGAAGAGAGACAGAGACAGAGAGCCCAGGCCCTTTGGCTCCTCTTTTTATCTTTTCTTCTCCCCCGGGCTTGTCCTATGTAAATGGGGCCAGCCAGCAGTGCTGTTTGTTCCACCTGAGGTCCTCACTCCAGGCTTTGGATCTTCCTTTGTTCTATTTTCGTGGGCTTTTAGCCACCACCATGCTGGACTCCTTTTTCCTATTCCAACTATCTAACAGAATAAAGTGTAAGATCACTACAAATGAAGCAGGAAGAGACAAAAAGCCTTTAATAGCTTGCAGTTACAATTTGAAATTGAAATTATTTTTAATGGTGACATGTACAACTAATTATTAGAGAAGAACAGAGAAGTGAATTGATTTTTCAAATCTAGGTGTCATGACTCTTCTGAGAAAACAGGAGTCACAAACTCTGAAATTGTTGCAGGAAGGAGGACCCCTCCCAGAGCCCCAAACTGGGCTCCTGTCTAACATTTGGAAATGAATTGCCCGAGGAGACGAGGAGACGTATCTGTTGACAAAGCAAGAGATTCTATTGGGAAAGGACAACCACGTGGCTCGCAGTCTTGGCTTTTATGGTGATGGGATTAGTTTCAGGGTGGTCTTTGGCCAATCATTCTAATTCAGAGTCTTTCCTGGTGGTGCAAGCATTGCTCAGCCTAGATGGACGCTAGCAAGAGGGATTCTTGGAAGTGGACGACACGTGGTGTCTCCTTTTGACTTTTCCCGAACTCTTCCAGTTGGTGGTGGCTTATCAGTTCCGTATTCCTTGCCAAGATCTCCTGTCATAAAACAACTCATGCAAATGGTTACTAAAGGGCCTGGCCAGGGTGGGCGGTTTCAGTGTGCTTCCCCTAACAAAATCACTCTTGCAAACAGTTGGACATGGCAGCAACTGAGCACACACACACACAAAAGGAGTTAGAATTGCTGCTTAATACTCTTGTACATTCAATACGTAAATGCCAGCATCTAGATTCTTCATTTGAACGAGTTAAGATGCAAAATTAAAGAAACATGCACATCAAGGAAACAAGTTTTTGCAAATTCACATATCACCTACATTTTAAGTTGTCTGCCATTATCTGAAATTGTTTAGGGAGTACCAAGTTACCATCAGCATACCCATTATCAAGCAAATGAGATTCTGTTATACAGTGGGTCCCCCCCACCACCTTTTCCCTTCCTTCCCTTTCCCCTCCTTAAATGTGAAGGAAAATGTTTAGGGCTTCTAAACAAAAATGAGAAATTTTTGGCTTAGATCAGTGTTTAGTGCCAAATTTACAATGGAATTCAAATCCATATAGTAAGGATTTTATTCATAGCAGCTATCCTAATAAAGGAATCTTTCAACTAGCTTAAAATCTCCTGTTTCAAACAGCTATGTTCCCTGATTAAAACAATGCTAAAATTTACAAAAAGAAATAGGCACTGACAGCAACATGAAGCTTGAAGACATGATTCTAAGTCTACAGTGTTGCTAAGTAAAATCAATAAATCATCCTTTCATTGGAATGTAAGAAAAAAATTGCGTCCAGCAGCTATCAAGAGATAGTTATGTGCAATATCAAACTTCAACTCAGCAAAAAGGTTTGTGAAGATTATTCCTGTGTCTGCAGGGTGTGAAGTGAGAGGAGTATATGATGAGAGCAGATGAGAGGAGATTAAAGTACTACTACCCATTATCTACATCCTTGATGGGTAATTTGCTCTCGTTTGTATAGAACAATCTAAGCCTTATACAATAATTATCACAGATGGAAATGAGCAATTCTTTCACTCAAAACTGAATCACAGCAATCACTGACAAGGCCAAGTGTTTGAGAGTAAAAAGAATTAAGCATGCAGGAAGGATATTTTTTATCACAAAATTGGTAATAATGTTTATCAATGCAGGTTCAAAAAAAATCACCTAGTCTCATCAAATGGAGCAATAGTAAACTTGCTGAAAAATTAATAAACATAAAATTAGAATTTGTCATCTTGCACTTTTTCAAGATGTTCACACTCTCAATGAAAGCTATTCATTATCTCTTAAAAAACATAAAAAGGGAATTTAAAAAATTTAAAGACAGAACATAATGGCTGCTTTAAAAACGAAATACATCTTGGCTGAATTGTTCTGCCATTTTCCCCCAACTTCACACAGACCTCCAGGCTGAATCTCCAGAATTCTGATTAACCAAGACATTATAAACCCCCCCAAGGCTGAGTGATTTGCACCAAAACTGAACTGAAATTCATCTTCCAAGCTCTTTTCAAAAAGTGTCAATCATACAAAGGTTTAAGTCTTTGGAGCTGGAGGGAAATGTAAGGCAGAAAGCAGAAAAGTGAAAGAAGCAGGCAAAGACCAGCAAAACAGTTGCTGCATTTAGAACTTGAAAATAGCAATCACCAGCAACAAGATTTGTAGAAAAATAAATCCTCAGAGGATAATGTAAGGTTGAAAAATCCAAAGTTGAATTGCCATTCTCTTTTTTCATGCCTGTTTTCAAAATCATGTATATTTTCATGAGTGCTTTTACTGGGGATCAGAATCAGGATGCTCTCAATAAAAGTAAGTAAATTCCCAAGTTTGGAGACCAAACAAACTCTCTTGCAGGATATGACATGTGTAGCTGGTATGTGCTCCAGTTCCAGTCTTTCCAGTAACAAGAGGTGAACCCGCCTTTGACCAGACATGAGTAATGTTTATGTATAGGGCCAGAGAGAAGGCCCAAAGTTACACAATTGTATTATCCTTCCCTGATACAGAATTATTCAGGGTCTCCTTGGTACCCAGGAGGATAAGGATGCTATTAATAGGAGCTATGTGAGGGAAAGAAGTATAAGGTAAGTCTTGTCTTTAGCACCACCTAGCTGACCTGTGCTGATGCTCTTTCAATGCACCTCTTCTTGGTCTGATCTTTCTATCCAGGGGAATTAGGAATGTAGCCTTAGACCAGTACTCTCTCATGTTAGTAATTAGACTATCAGAACTGGATCTTAAAGACCTCTAGTCTAACTCTCTCATCAGATGGATGATAAATTAAGTGCAAAGAAGGACCATCATGGTCAAATGTATCAGACAAACTTGTGAATTAGTTCCAACCTATGTCATCCCATCTCTTACTGCATCCTTTTTGCACACACTTGAGCAAGCTTCATGGTGGTGCACCCAGACACTGCTGTCTTCATTTTAGGGCCACTCCCCTACTTCTTGCTTACCATCCTAAGTCTTCTCTGATGCCACAGCAAGAGAAGTCTATGCTAACTGACTCTGCATGCCTATGTACACCACCCAGAAATGGGTCTCCCTTGATCAACAGAAAATGCAGATGAATGAGCGAGTGTTTCCACCTTTCATCCTCCAGGTAGACAGCTCTGAAACTATTTCAGAAAAACCCTCGAAATCTGCATGAGTTGCTTGTGATGGTGGCTGATCAATAACAGTTCCTGTGATGGTATTCCTGCTCCTGTGTTTCACTCCCCGTTTGCTGCCTTCCCTGAAATAAAACTCCCAAACTAACTGTCTCAAATTCTGCTTCCAGAGATCTCAGATTATGATACCAAACACTTTTTATTTATATAAGAAAAACAACTGGTTTGGGGATTCTCTGATGGTCCAGTTGTTAGGACTCTGCTTTCATGGCCAACCTGTGAACTGAGATCCTACAAGCCAACTGATGCAACTAAAAAACAAAAAGCAACTGGTCCTTCTAATCACTGGCTCAGAGCCCCTCAAGGTACCTCCATGTCTCTGTTCATACAAGCCTAAGAAATATCTTTATACACAAACTGAGCATCAAATGACTAACATTTACATTTTTAGAGTTCTTTTTGGAAAGACCAAATGAAACACTGCAAAAGTCCTTAATCACAGCTAGAATATGAGTAGATTTTTAATTTCTCCCAAGTAATGTCAGTCACTGCAGCCTAGTAGGCTGCTATCCATGAAGTCGCAAAGAGTCAGATGCAACTTAGAAACTGAACAGCGACAAAGTCAAGTATACTGTGTCATTTTCTTAACATAGGCTAGTCCTTAGGAGTTGACACCCCAAACACTAAAGCTGAAAGAATCATTGTCTGTTTGATGTCACAGTTCTTTTCCAAGATGGAGGAAGTTTTCCCAAAATGAGATATATGCTAATTATGCAACGGGAGATAATTTTAGATAGTAATTGGACACTTTTTAATCTCAAAACATATGCATTTGTTTTTAAATGTATTAATACAGTGTGGCCAAGATATAAAAGCCACTAATTCATGGATATCATTAGGTAGAATGAAGTTTAACCAACTTTTTTAATTTAAAAGGTAAATTAACAGAAATTAGAAAGTTGGTTGAATAATAATGAATATAATAGGAAAACATGGCTAAAATTTTCAAGATAGAAATCATGGTAATATTTTAACAAATACTTAAATGATTTCATGGTTTAATAAGATAGTTTAATAGATATCTACATAATAAGCATTATAAGTGCTTTTTAAAATGTATTTAAAAGTGTAATTCATTTTCATTCTGAGAATGTTACCACTTAAATACACCTCACTTAAACATACATACAAAAATCCAGAAGCCCTACTCTCTTCTGCTTGTCAATTACTTTGGAACAAATTACCCCAAAAACTTAATGAACAAAAGTGAAAGTGTCAGTCACTCATTCCTGTCCCACTCTTTGTAACCCCATGGCCTGTAATCCACAAAGCTCCATGTCCTTGGGATTCTCCAAGCAAGAATAATAGAGTGGGTAGCCATTCGCTTCTCCAGGGGATCTTCCCCAGTTTAGTTCAGTTCAGTTGCTCAGTCATGTCAAACTCTTCGTGATCCCATGGACTGCAGGAAGTCAGCTCCCGGAGTTTACCAACTCCTGGAGTTGACTAAAACTCATGTTCTTTGATTCAGTGATGCCATCCAACCATTTTATCATCTGTCATCCCCTTCTGCTCCCACCTTCAATCTTTCCCAGCATCAGCGTCTTTACAATGAGTCAGCTCTTCACATCAGGTGGCAAAAGTATTGGAGATTAGGCTTCAACATTAGTCCTTCTAATGAATATTCAGGACTGATTTCCTTTAGGATGGACTGGTTGGATCTCCTTGCAGTCGAAGGGACTCTTGAGAATCTTCTCCAAACCACAGTTCAAAAGCATCAATTCTTCGGCACTCAGCTTCCTTTATAGTCCAACACTCACATCTATGCAATTACTGGAAAAATCACAGCTTTGACAAAACAGACCTTTAATGGTAGGGCTGGTTTTAGAAAAGGCAGAGGAACCAGAGATCAAGTTGCCAACATCAGCAGGGAGTTGATGCAAGGGAGTTCCAGAAAAACATCAATTTCTGCCTTACTGACTATGTCAAAGATTTTGACTGTGTGGATCACAATAAACTGTGGAAAATTCTGAGAGATGGAAATACCAGACCACCTGACCTGCCTCTTGAGAAATGTGTGTGCATGTCAGGAAGCAACAGTTAGAACTGGACATGGAACAACAGACTGGTTCCGAATAGGAAAAGGAGTACATCAAGGCTGTATATTGTCACTCTGCTTATTTAACTTACATACAGATTATATCTTGAGAAATGCTGGGCTGGAGGAAGCACAAGCTGGAATCGCCAGGAGAAATGTCAATAACCTCAGATATGCAGATGACACCACCCTTATGGCAGAAAGTGAAAAACTAAAGAGCCTGTTGATGAAAGTGAAAGAGGAGAGTGAAAAAGTTGGCTTAAAGCTCAATATTCAGAAAACAAAGATCATGGCATCTGGTCCCATCACTTCATGGAAAATAGATGGAGGAACAGTGGAAAGAGTGGCAGACTTTATTTTGGGGGCTCCAAAATCACTGCAGATGGGTATTGCAGCCACGCAATTACAAGACGCTTACTCCTTGGAAGAAAAGTTATGACCAAACAAGGCAGCATATTAAAAAGCAGAAACACTAGGTTACCAGCAAAGGTCTGTCTAATCAAAGCTATGGTTTTTCCAGTGGTTATGTATGGATGTGACAGCTGGACTGTGAAGAAAGCTGAGCACCAAAGAATTGATGCTTTTGAACTGTGGTGCTGGAGAAGACTCTTGAGAGTCCCTTGGACTGCAAGGAGATCCAACCAGTCCATCCTAAAGGAAATCAGTTCTGGGTGTTCATTGGAAAGACTGATGTTGAAACTGAAACTCCAATACTTTGGCCACTTGATGCAAAGAACTGACTCATTTGTAAAGGCCCTGATGCTGGGAAAGATTGAAGTCGAGAGGAGAAGAGCACAACAGAGGATGAGATGGTTGGATGGCATCATGGATTCAATGGATATGATTTTGAGTAAACTCCAGGAGTTGGTTCTAGACAGGGAGGCCTGGTGTGCTGCAGTCCATGGGATCACAAAGAGTCAGACACAACAGCGTGACTGAACTGAACTAAACTGAATGTCTCTGCTTTTTAATATGCTATCTAGGTTGTTCATAGCTTTTCTTCCAAGAAACAAGCATCTTTTAATGTCATGGCTGCAGTCACCATCTACAGTGATTTTTGAAACTCCCACAATTAAGTCTGTTACTGTTTCCACTGTTTCCTCATCTGTTTGCCATGATGAACTTAGTTTTCTGAATGTTGAGCTTTAGGCCACTTTTTCACTCTCCTTTATCAAGAGGCTCTTTAATTCTTCTTCACTTTCTGCCATAAGGGTGGTGTCATCTGCATATCTGAGGTTATTAATATTTCTCCTGGCAATCTTGATTCTAGTTTGTGCTTCATCCAGTCCAGAATTTCACATGATGTACTCTGCATATAAGTTAAATAAGCAGGGTGGCCATATATAGCCTTGACATACTCCTTTTCCTATTTGGAATCAGTCTGTGGGTCCATGTCTAGTTTTACCTGTTTCTTTTTGACCTGCATACAGATTCCTCAGGAGACAGGTCAGGTGGTCTGGTATTCCCATCTCTCTCAGAATTTTCCACAGTTTGTTGCGATGCACACAGTCAAGGCTTTGGTATGGTCAATAAAGCAGAAATAGATGTTTTGCTGGAACTCTCTTGTTTTTAGGATCATCTAATGGATGTTGGCAATTTGATCTCTGGTTCTTCTGCCTTTTCTAAATCCAACTTGAACACCTGGAAGTTCATGGTTCATGTACTGTTGAAGCCTGGCTTGGAGAATTTTGAGCATTACTTTGCTAGCGTATGAAATGAGTGCAACTGTGTGGTAGTTTGAGCATTCTCCTGGAGGAGGAAATGGCAACTCACTCCAGTGTTTTTGCCTAGAGAATTCCATGGACAGAGAAGCCTAGTGGGCTACAGCCCATAGGGTTGCAAAAAGTTGAACATGACTGATCGAGTAATACACACTTGGGCATTCTTTGGCATTCCTTTTTTTGGGATTGGAATGAAAACTGACCTTTTCCAGTCTGTGGACACTGCTGAGCTTTCCAAATTTGCTGGCATATTGAGTGCAGCACTTTCATAATCATCTTTTAGGATTTGAAATAGCTCAATTGGAATTCCATCACCTCCACTAGCTTTGTTTGTAGTAGTGATGCTTATTAAGGTCCACTTGACTTCTCATCCAGGATGTCTGATTCTAGGTGAGTGATCACAACATCATGAGTATCTGGGTCATGAAGATCTTTTTTGTATAGTTCTGTGTATTCTTGCCACCTCTTCTTAGTATCTTCTGCTTCTGTTAGGTCCATACTATTTTTGTCTGTTGCTTTTTATTGTGCCCATCTTTGTGTGAAATGTTCCCTTGGTATCTCTAATTTTCTTGAAGAGATCTCTAGACTTTCCCATTCTCTTGTTTTCCTCTATTTCTTTGTATTGATCACTGAGGAAAGCTTTCTTATCTCGCCTTGCTGTTCTTTGGAACTCTGTATTCAAATGGGTATATCTTTCCTTTTCTCCTTTGCTTTTCTCTTTTCTTCTTTTCATAGCTATTTGTAAGATCTCCTCAGACAACCATTTTGCCTTTTTGTGTTTCTTTTTCTTGGGGATAATCTTGATCCTTGCCTCCTGTACAATGGCACAAATCTTCATCCATAGTTCTTCAGGTACTCTATCAGATCTAATCTCTTAAATCTATTTCTCACTTTCACTGTATAATCATAAAGCATTTTATTTATGTCATACCTGAATGCTTTAGTTGTTCTCCCTACTTTCTTCAATTTAAGCCTGAATTTGGCAATAAGGAGCTCATGATCTGAGCCACAGTCAGCTCCTGGTCTTGCTTTTGTTGACTGTATAGAGCTTCTCCATCTTTGGCTGCAAAGAATATAATCAATGTGATTTCAGTATTGACCAACTGATGATGTCCATGTATAGAGTCTTCTCTTGTGTTGCTGGAAGATGGTGTTTGCTATGACCAGTGCGTTCTCTTGGCAAAACTCTATGAGCCTTTGCCCTGCTTCATTCTGTACTCCAAGGCAAAATTTGCCTGTTACTCCAGGTATCTCTTAACTTCCTACTTCTGCATTCCAATCCCATATAATGAAAAAGACATCTTTTTTGGGTATTAGTTCTAGAAGGTCTTGTAGGTCTTCATAGAACCATTCAACTTCAGTGTCTTCAGCTTTACTGGCCGAGGCATAGACTTGGATTACTGTGATACTGAATGGTTTGCCTTGGAAATGAACAGAGATCTTCCTATCATTTTTAAGGTTGCACCCAAATACTGCATATTTGTTTACTATGATAGCTACTCCATTTTTCTAAAGGATTCTTGCCCATAGTACTAGATATAATGGTCATCTGAGTTAAATTCACCTATTCCAGTCCATTTTAGTTCACTGATTCCTAAAATATTGTTGTTCACTCTTGCCATCTCCTGTTTGACCACTTCCAACTTGCCTTGATTCATGGACCTAATATTCCAGGTTCCTAGGCAATATTGCTCTTTACAGTATTGGCCTTTACTTCCATCACCTGTCCCATCCACAACTGGGTGTTGTTTTTGCTTTGGCTCCATCTCTTCATTCTTTTTGAAGTTATTTCTCCACTGATCTCCAGTAGCATATTGGGCACCTATCAACCTGAGGAGTTCATCTCTCAATGTCCTATCTTTTTGTCTTTTCATACTGTTTTGGGATTCTCAAGGCAAGAATACTGAAGTGGTTTGCCCTTCCTTCTCCAGTGGACCACGTTTTGTCAGAACTCTCCACCATGACCCGTCCACCTTGGGTGGCCCTACACAGCATGGCTCATAGTTTCACTGAGTTAGACAAGGCTGTGGTCCATGTGATCAGATTGATTAGTTTTCTATGATGGTGATTTTCAGTCTGTCTGCCCTCTGATGGAGAAGGATAAGTGGCTTATAGAAACTTCCTGATGGGAAAGACTGAGGGGGCAAGTGGGTCTTGTTCTGATGGCAGGGCCATCTTGGTAAATCTTTAATCCAATTTTCTTCCATCTTTTTTTCTTCCATCAATTTTTTTTCCCCAACTAGGGATCAAACCCAGGTCTCTTGCATCTCAAGCAGATTCTTTATCAACTGAGCCACATGGAAAGTCCTAATGGACAAAGCAACCATTATGTCCAAGGATTCTGCAGTTCAGGAATTTGCACAAAGCTGCTTTGTCTCTGCTGCAGGCTGCATAAGGAATGGGAGGCACTGGAGCTGGGGGACTGTGAGCTGATGTTATCTGAACTATCATTTGTTCATGTGTCTGTTGATCAATACTTGCTGTCAGCTGAGAAACCTATGCATGACCTCATGTGGCCAGGATTTCAACAAAGAGGCTGGGTCTAAGAGTGAAAATCATCAAAGAGAATGCTAGGCAGAAGCTTTATTATGTTTTTGGTTTTGTTTTGTTTTGTTTAGTTTTTGTTTTCCGACTGAGGCTCCAAAGTCACATAATATTCTTTTGGCCACACTTTCTCAAACCATTACAAAGGCCCATGTTTGAAGGAAGGTGAAGCAGATTCCACTTCGAGGAGTGGCAAAATTCTAAATAAGAATGTGGGACTGAAAAGATCATCTTGGTCATGAAACTATTAATGAAGTTACCTTATTCCCATGAGTTGCCAGGATGCCAAAACCAAGCTAGAAATCTCTGACATGGACTTAGGGTATCCCACAAGAAAATCTGAATTTCCTGTTCTATATTATTAGCAATGTCCAAAGCAGACAGACAGCTCATTATTCCCTGTGAATCCCCTGTGAAGGAGACTGTTACAAGAACTGGTACCAATGTGATGACCTCCACAGCTCCCTCTAACTCTCCAATTAGACAAGTCTTTGACTCAGGGTACTTTAGTGGCTCAGAGGGTAAAGAATCAACCTGCCAATGCAGGAGACTCAGGTTTGATCCCTGAGTTTTGAAGATTCCCAGGAGAAGGGAATGCCAACCCACTCCAGTATTCTTGCCTGGGAAATCCCATAGACAGAGGACCCTGGTGGGCTATAATCCATGTGGATCACAGAGAAGTCAGCCATGACTGAGCTACTAAACAACAACAACAAACCAGCATTTACCTGCAGGCCTATGCTCCAAAGCAATGCATCTGGCTAAAGACAATTCTCAGTACTTTCAAGTAGCTTCAGCCACTCAACAGTAATCTGTTCCTCTGGTCTTATTTCTCACTAAACACTATGAAACTGCAAAGTCTATGGACAATCTGTGTGTTCTACAACAGGTGAAATAGTGAGACCTGCAGGAGTCCTAAGAATTACTAAAAACTATGAGAACTATACCAGTCTCTCCCAGCCCCTTTGAAGACTATGCAGTCTTATATTTTAAATGGAACTGGTTTGCAATTTGTTGTGGTTTGGAAATCATAAAGGTGCCATTAAAATTGGAGGAATATTCAATACCAGTAGTAATGCTGAAAAGAGTGGATTATTCCTAGTTGCTAGACTGCCTTCCATTTCTCCCTCGGCTTTAGAGTCTAAGAGTTGGCTTTCGTTGGATGTCTCTTTATTTAGGGTAAGTGTGAAACTGAAGACAAACATCTTTTGTATTTTAAGATGACATGTCTCTCCCTGTGTGCAGCTTAGCCACAGGCCAGAAAGGTCACAGTTCATAGTAAAGGGCCAGTCTCCTTACAGGAATCCTAGAACAATGATCAGCCCTTGCTTTTCTGACTACGGTTATCTTTGATATTGAACTTTGAGGTGACCCTAAAGACAGAAACTGCTTTTGCTAAGTTACAAAAGAACTAACAGTTGACAAAATGATCCTACAGGAAAAAAGTCAACTGGGTCTCACCCCCGATTTCATCTTTTGCTTCGTCTCTTAGCTTCAGTTTCTTTTTCCTCTCTTGATACCAACACAGCCACTTTGTGTGCATGCTCAGTCGCCTCAGTCACGTCCAGTGCTTTGCGACCCTATGGACAGGAGTTCACCAGGTTATTCTGTCCATGGGATTCTCCAGGCAAAAATACTGGAGTGCGTTGCCATGCCCTCCTCTAGAGGATCTTCCCAATCCAGGGATCAAACCTGCATCTCCTGCTTGGAAGGTGGATTCTTTACCACTGAGCCACCAGGGAAGCCCAGCATAGTCACCAACTTCCCTTTTTTGGTCCAGAAATCTACTACAAGCTTCACAGCAGATTTTGGTCCTGAAGCTTTCAGATTTAGATATTGTTCTAAGAGAGGTACAAAAATACCTAAGTTGTGACCAAAAAAAAAATAATAATAAATGGGTATAAAGAAAAATAAATGAATAAAAACTAGGAAGAGCTGAAGGGAGTGATTAATATGCAATATGAGAAATGAAATTATGTATTATACGTAGTTTAAGTGTAACTATAGTCCTGATTCAGTGTCATCTCAGAATCTGGAGCTATGAATCAGAAGATGGGCAAGATAATGGAAATAAATAAGAATATAAATGAACGAGACAAAATGAAGAAAATGTGTGCACATCTTCGAAATAATCAACTTCTGAAAGACAGCTTCTAAACAGATTTTTTTCTTCAGACTAAATTAACTGCATCTCAGTGCCCAGGCAAATAATAATTATCATTAGAGAACCTGCGGTCCAACTAATGGAAACATGTCAAGGGTAATGTAATCTTTGCAGAGGGGTGGAGGCCTGCAGGCATTCGATCAGCCAAGCAGATGTTCTTATTGTTCGCTGGGTAAATGCATCTTTTTCAGACATAATGAACATGTCATTCAGATAATCCAATCCTCCAACTAGGCTCTTCAAGTAGAATTCTGATATTAATTTGGTTTCCCAATTGGCCTAGCTTCCTAGAAATGCAGTGCACTAAGTATCCCTGTTAGCACAGATGGTAAAGAATCTGTCTGCAATGTAGAAGACCTGGGTTCGATCCTTGGGTCGGGAAGATCCCCTGAAGAAGGAAATGCAACCCACTCCAGTATTCTTGCCTGGAGAATTCTATGGAAGACCATGGAGTCACAAAGAGTCAGACGCAAGTGACTAACACACAAGTACCTAGCACCAATAAGCTAATCTGATTTCAATGTGAATTAAATTTTTACTCTTGTTTATACACCAGCCTCTTTCAGATTTGGCTAATGTGACTCAGTCATACAGAGCCTGCTAACCTGGGGTAAACTAACAAAGCCAAAAGGCTCAACAGGCAAAGCTGAGGGGCAGACTCTCATCCTCTGCAACTCTAATCAAAGTGCAGACTCCAGTTCCAAGCTGGAAAGATGTTCTGCTTCCTTCAATGACTGAATCATTTTACCAGCAGCATATAGAGGTACACATTTCATTAACAGGTCATTTCTAATGTTACCTAATGAAGTCTTGTTTCCTCAAGTACTTTTAGCCATAGAATTCTCAAGTTGACTGTCCCAAGTGTAACAGAGGTTGGACTGACTAAATGACCTCTATACAAAGTGGCTTCCAGTTTTCTAATTGTTCACTGCTGCATACCTAAATATCACATTAAGTTAATTGAAATTATTTCTTGTATCTCCCATTGCATTTCTATTCTTCACATTTTAAGTATCTCCTATCAGGGGCCAACCAAAACATACTCTAGTAGTTATCCTACAGTCTTCCATTTACATACACAAACACTAAAACCAATTGACCCAAAAAGTTTTACGTTACAGTGAGCTGCTTGGAAAAAATATATATATACATGCTGCAATTTCAGATTCATTTAAGCTAAGACACAATTTAAATAATTGATTAGAACAATGATTGTTCATCGCAAATCTGCTCTACAAATGGATCTTTGTTTATCTTGCTCATCTTTTAAAAGATGCTCACCCTTCTTAAGGCAGCACATTCAAGGTGCACGTCAAAAGTTCCACAAGTTTTTTCCCCCGACTTTCCCACTGACTCATCGTCTGACCAGAGGCTGCTCACTGAAACTCCCTGGGCCGGTTTCATGATCATGTGTAAAACAGGATTAATGAGATCTACTTCCCCAGGGCTCTGCAAGAACCAAGTTATGGTTTGCAAAAGGCTTTGTGATTCATACATAAAAGGCTGTACAAGAAAGTAAACTGTCATTGAGACTTACAAACAGTTTTCATCCCAATTATCTTAAAGTCAGGAGAGAAGGCTATCCAGAGCTTCCAAAGAGAATTCAATTAGCACGAAGTTCCGAGAATTTTCAAAGCTCAGGTGGGCAGTTGCTAACTCAGGTTTTTGGTTGGTTTTTTTTGTTTTGTTTTGTTTTTCCCCCTAAGAATCAGAAATGTCATTCACAGATAAGTGCAGGGAGGAGCAAAACAGAAAGACAGGAAATTCTTGGCTCTGGGATCTAGTAATAAGGGAGTCTGCCATTTTCAAATTACCTGCTGGAATCTGGCTCAAGACAATTATAGATAAAAAATCTTCCTGGTCTTCAGCCACCTACCCAAAATTGATGTTGGTTTTACACTTCCTAAAGTTGGAGCAATGATTTTCATGACTTAGAGGTAAGCAAATTAAAAGTTAATCCTATTAGGCTTGTTCTTATACTGTGTGTGTGTGTGTGTGTGTGTGTGTGTGTGTGTGTGTGTGTGTTTGTGAGTTGCTCAGTCATATCTGACTCTTTGCAACCCCATGGACTGTAGCCCTCCAGGCTTTTCTGTCCATGGAATTCTCCAGGCAAGAATACTGGAGTGGGTTACCATGCCCTTCTCCAGGGAATCATCCCAACCCAGTCTCCCAAATTGCAGGTAGGTTCTTTACTATCTGAGCCACCAGGGAGGATAATAGAGGATAGTAAAACTGAAAAACTAAATTCTAAATTGTATAGAGCAATGGTGAGATAATTATGCTGTACTTTAAATTTCCTACAAACATCTTAGGAGGAGGTCTGGGGAAAGACATTATTCATAGCTTGTAGAGTTACAGTGTTTGACATCAACTAATAATTCCATTTAGCTGTACTGTACTTATTTTCACCTTTAAATTATAACCACACTGGGAAGGAGTAAATTTTTTCCTGTTATCATTTGGTGGATTTCCATATTAAAAAGGCTCCTGGGCACTCTTGGCACTGAAAATATCATAATAATAATTAAAGTGATTAACATTCACCCTCTTTCAATTAAGATGGTGCCTTAACTGCACTGATCCAGTGATGAATGTCAATGTCTTCGCTACAAAAGACTGTGACTAAAAGTTAGCAACAAGTAACAAGTGAAAACAAGTTTTCTCAACAATCACTAAAATAAGATGTTCTTGGCCACTAAAATTATTTTTTTTCAACTTTTAAATCAAAGAAAGGTATCCAATAGGTTCAAGAAGATCAGAAAACTTCTCCTGGAAAAATACTAAAATTCTAGTTTCTCAAAAGTCTTGCCAGATTTCCACTATAGGAAACCTCATGGTCCAGGTAATTTTCATAATTTAGATTAAGCAAGCAAAAACATGTATTATCTCAGTTTTTGTGAGGATTACATACCAAAACTAGATTCTATTATGTAACTAGCTGTGTGACCTTGAGCATTAACCTCCCTCAGTCTCTTTCCTTGTCTGAAAATGGAAATGATTAACAGAATCATCTGGGCTTCCCCTGTGGCTCAGTTGGTAAAGAATCCACCTGAAGCGGGAGACCTGGGTTTGATCTCTGGGTTGAGAAGATCCCCTGGAGGAGGGAAAGGCTACTCACTCCAGTATTCTGGCATGGAGAATTCCATGGACTGTATAGCCTACAGGGTTGCAAAGAGTCAAACACGACTGAGCAACTTTCACTTCGCTTCTTCACTTCACTTCAGTAGGGCCTGGTGAGGAGACATTTACATGGTCACTAAACAATTTTTTTCCACTCCCCTTTCTCTTTTATTTAAATTAAGTCAAGCCTCTGTGGGGGTCTAATTTTCCCTAAATAAAACTTCAAGCTTTTTAAAATTATAGTAGATTCTTAATCGCATGTAACTTATACATACTTACATGTATATAGCATGCAGTTAATGAAATATAGTGCCCAAATAACTTAGAATACTTAATAAGTTACAGTTCCACACTTTTAGATCATGAATGGGACTCAAGTTTCCAATACAAATCCTCAAATTCCATACCAGCTATAATTAAAGTGCATTAGATCTATTGATAAGCTTCATAGCTATGAGGACCATAGAACAAGAACAAGAATATCTGTCTCACTGGGTTGTTGCTATCACCATGATGACAGGGGTAAAGACAGTCCTTCTAAACTTTATAACCCAAAGTTCTAAAAGAGGATTCCTTACATGGTAAAAATTAATACTTCCCTTGGGGTTTCCAAACTTGTCCACAGTCATTCTTTTGACAATAGAGAATAAACAAATGTCCCTAGGAAATATTGGGTAGAGACCATAAGGAGTAATCTAAAGTAGCTGATAGCCAACACAAAATTTCTTGGAAGATTCATGTTTGGTTTTACTAGAGTGGCAGAACCATCATTATCCTAACAGCCAGGAGCAGATTCTTACTGAAAAACCATCCTGTTGGGGAATTGCTTTGATTAGCTCTTGGGGTTGGAAAATGACACTTTCAGAGCACTCTTGTCAGCAGAAGCCAAGGAAACAGACAGCTAAACCTGTCTGCCACATGCATAAGAGGAATTGCTGGGGAGTGGAAGGGGGACATGGAAAGAAAAAGGAGAAGGAAACCACAGAGAACCCAGGTAGGAGAGAAAGAAATTAGCCAACCCAGTATGGCAAGGCGGAGGCATCTCACTGAACAAGAACACAGAACTTCCTCCAAAGGCAGTGATGTGAAGGAAACTTCAGGGAGTATCTGTTTTCCAATTTGCACTTGTCCAGATTGTTCATTTATAAAGACCTCTGCTCATTTCCTCCCCCTTTTATGCATCAGGACTTCATACCTGTGTGTGATTCATGGGGTGTGTGTGTGTGTGTGTGTGTGTGTGTGTGTTGGTAAAGACCTGATTTTCACATAAGGTCAACTCAGTGTTGACAAAATTAGCCCACACTGGATACTTCTGAAAACAATTCCTGGAAATGGGGATCCCAGAGTCAGGTGTGACCTGAGAATATAGGCCTCCTTAGTATACATGAAGATCTTGTTGTAAATATCCTGGACTTTGACAAGGTCAGAACGAACTACTCGTAACTTGATATCAAGCAGCTTTTAAATTTCTAATGTTTTGATTACTGAAGAAGCTTGTTCATTTATTGATAATGTTCATTAATCTTTGGCAAATTGTCTGCCTGAATCTCTGCCTAATTTTTAAGGCGCTTTTTAAAAAATTTGTAACAGCTCTTTACATATTAAACATATGAGCTCTGTGACAGAGCTTTGCAATATTTTTCCCCTCTTTGGCTCATATTTCACTAGGATCACTGTATTATTGATAAACATTTATGAACTATTTTCATAGTTTTTAGCTTTGTTCTTATGTTTAAACAGACCTTCCACACTCCAAAGGGTTTATCCATATTTTTCACTAGTTTTGTAATAAACTTTTATTTTTAACTCTAGAATTTTTCTGGAATTTAACTTGCCATACATTTATGTAGAATGTTGAGACTTTGTTTATAAATGAGGTTAGGTTTTCAGCTCTCTGTTTTGTATCTTCATAATCACATTTGGGTAATGCTAATTTGTAAAGTAACGTCGGCCCTTTGTGTACTGTCTCACAATTTATGGATCACAACACTGATCTTCATTCTTAACCTATCCTTAACCGAGTAGGAGAGCTGACAGCTCAGTATTTTGGGCCAAAGCATTTTCAGAAAATAATATTTGACAAGTATTTTCAATATTTAGCTCAATTTGTTCATATGCTCAGATTCTTTTCTTCTTGAACCCTTTTTCATGATTTGTGTTCCCTCATATTCAGTCATTTTGTGAGATTTTAAAATCATTTAGGGTAGAGTTATAAGCAATATTTGCTTATAATTTTAATTTCTCATTATTGTTATTTCCTTTTTATCTGGACATCAATTATTTTATTTTTGTATTTTCTAACTTAATTATAATAATTTTTGCTCTCTGTGTAATTTTTCCACTCTCATTTAAAGTTATATACTTTGTTATTCTTTACCTAATTATTAGCTTTTATCTTTATCCTTTGTTATAAAACAAATAGCTCAATATATATCAAATAAATAGCCTAGTTTATTATATTATTCAGATGTGTCTTTGGCATTTATTTATTTCCTACTTTATCTGTTAAACACTTAGAAAGGCATATTAACATCTTCTGCTTCTATTAGATTTTTGGATTGCTCTTGAATTTCTAAGAATTTGTTATACAGTTTAGAGATTTTTTTAGTGTGGGGCATAAAAATTTTTACACTTTTTAAAAATATTATGGAACTTCTTTGTCCTGTTTAACAGTGTCACACTGTCAAAAGTTCAGAGATAACAGAAGTAAACCCACTGAATCACCAAAACAATAATTAGAAAAATTTTGTTGCGCACATACCAGAAAGTTTGCAAACAAGGGCACTCAAGCCAAGCATAAAGTGAGGCTCAGGTGGGGCACATTGTTATAAAGCAGCTTACAGAGTAAGTTCTTATTCATCACTGTGATTGCTTATATTATTAGAATTTTCTTCAGTAATAGGGATCTGGTTAGTGGTTACCTCACACCAACCGTGGAAAACAGTTCAAGTATCGCTTATAGTTTCCAGAGCATAAGCAAAAAATGACCGGCATCAAGCCAATCTTACAAAGTCAGCTAAATTAGGTTTCTGTGTTTTGTTTTGTTTTGTTTTTGTATGACCAAACTGGTTGATCTGTTTGTGTGTGTTTGTGTGTGTGTGTGTGTGTGTGTGTGTGTGTGTGTGTGTGTTTTGTATGACCACACTGGTTGGGTGTGCCCAGGGAATTTTCAAAGCTGGTCTCCACTTGTTTTTTAACAATAGTGAATCCTAATCCTACAGATTTACTGTAACTCCAGCTGTTTTGTTTTCTTTTTGATATGTAGATTTTCCTACCTTCTTACTCATAATCTTTCTACATTGTTCCATTTTATGTGTATTCATGACAAGAGGTTCTCCCTCAGATATTATTTTGACCCAGTCTAGTACTTACCTTTCAGTAAAAGATAACATATTCATAGCTATTCCATAAATGTATATTTACTTTTATCATCCCATTTTAGAGCTCTTATGTCAAGCTTCCTTGCTGTTTTCTTTTTACCATCGTATTCAGGTATAAATTTTATTTTAATTTCTTTTCAACCATCCATCTTGTTTTCAAAGCTATATGTCATCCCCTTTTAAAATATTTAAAGATATATCTCTCATGAAAGCCAAGAACTGCAAATAACCCGAAGTTCACCCACAGTGGAAGACATTAGTTAATGTCTGAATAGACAAAGAAATCCCATAAAGTAATAAAAACAAACAAACTGAGGTATCTCAATAGCATGGATGAAACAAACTGTTGAAATAAAACATAAAATAATACATATATTCTACTCATAGAAAGTTCAAAAACAGGCAAGAGCAAACCATATTGGAGAAGAAAATGGTAACCCATTCCAGCATTCTTGCCTGCAAAATTCCATGGACAGAGGAGCCTGGCAGGTTAAAGTCCATGGGATTGCAAAGTGTCAAACATGACTGAACAGCTGAGCACAAATTGCTATCCTAAGGCAATGAAAGTTAGGATGAGGGGATGTTAGTGGGGAGGAATGGGATTATATCAGAGAGGAACTGAAAAAGCTTCTGGGGAGATAGGAGAAGGCTTTCTCATTCGAGAGGAGGTTACACTGGTGTCACATTGTAATTACCTGCCATGCCTTGCATGTCTGTTTTGTGCAGGATTCATGTCCATTTTGAGTAGGCTTCCCTGGTAGCTCCGATGGTAAAGCGTGCAAGAGACCTCAGTTTGATTCCTGGATCTTCCTGGAAGATCCCTGGATTGGGAAGATCCCCTGGAGAAGGAACTGGCAACCCACTCCAGTAATCTTGCCAGGAAAATCCCATGGACAGAGAAGCCTGGCGGGCTACAGTAAATGAGGTCTCAAAGAATCAGACATGACTAAGCGCCTAACACTTCAGAACACTGTATAGAATGTTACAATGAAAAAAAAAATCTCACACATAACTGTAATGTTTTAAAAAAACTATGTCAGAAAATATGTATCCACTTAGTATCTTTCATGTAACTGAAAAACACGTCTGTCTTTCCTTGTACCCCACCCTCAACTCCTACTTTCTGTTTTTATTAGTATTGATATGACTTTTTATTTTTTTTAATTTTTATCACCCTTCAAAAACTATTTAAGACCTATTCAACTGACTTTACACTACAATCACAATAGTCTAGATTCCATTCTATTTCAGATTTTTTCAACATTTACCATTAGTCATTTTCTATAAAATAGTCCCATTCAAAACTTGGGTTTTTCTTTTCTTTTTTCTATTTTTCAAAAAATTTTCCTGGCTTGAAATGAGTACATTATTGGTGGTATATATTTTTTTCAGCCAATTAAAATCTGAAAATTATATTCTTCTGTAAATGAAAACTCAATAAGTAAAAATCTCTAAGGATAGACATATTTCTTCCTCAACTATCTGAGTCTTGACTCATTTCTTCTTGAATTCAATGTTTCAGAAGAAAACTCTAAGTGTAAGTTCATTCAAAACACCAAGATCCTTTTGTTACATCTCCAGGATGCATGGACCATGTCATCTTCTTTCTCATCCCTTTATTCTCCTCATCTGAATTCTGGAAAACATCCCATTTATCTTCCACATTATGATCCCTTGTATCATAGAAAAAGCTTTTCCATTTTAATCTTTCTAACGCAAATTTTAGTCTTTTGCATGCAGATTTTAAATGGGTCATTACATTTTGATTCTCTTTCTTCTTTTCCTACCTCATCCAACTCATGTTGAATTTTGTATGCTCTGTGTCTCTTGGCTAGTTCCCTTTTTAAACTCTATCTTTTATTTTATTATCTCATGCTCTTTTTCATATTTTCTAGAGTTTTACGGAAAGCATAAAGAGCCTATTCTTTGTTCTTTTTCCAAGGAAATTATTTGCCTTAGAAATAAAGCTTCTTTGCCATCCTCTTCCTTTCAGGACTCAGAACATTTGCTTTGGTACCACACTGAGCTGTTCTGCTGTGGGACATCCATATTTAATGAGGATAGCTTATGCTGTTTGGTTCCCCCTCGCTGATTTTTACATTTCTCTTAGAATGGGCTTTGTGGACTTTAAGCAGCAAGGTTACTTCCTATAAATTACATGTGTAGCTGGCTGTTCCAGAGGCTGAGGAAATGAAGGGGGAACTCTTTCTGGTGGTCTACTCTAATAAAGATCAGCTTTGGGTCTTCTCTTCTCTTTGCTTCATCCATAACATCAGGTTCATGGAGGATCTTACCCAGTCTGCTTTCCCAGGCTGCTGCTTACCACATCAAATAGAAAACTAAACCTCGCCTCACGGGCAGCTTTCTTCTTCATGTGAACCTTGTACGCACTCTAGAGTCTCCTAACACAGTACTTTCCTCTGCTATGGGTCCACATTGGATCCATGTCCATGAACAAGGGTCAAGAGGACATCCTGAACTTTCTCCAAGGTCCACCATGGCATGCAGGGCTCACTCTGCAGACAAATCACCCATGGAGCATTTCTGAAAGTATCCATCTGCCCTGTATCCTCCTTGCTTTGCTTCATTTTGGAAAAATCTGAATGAAAAATAAAAGAAATTATTCAATGTTTCCAACTTTTTTAGGGACTCTTTTCCATAATTTGCAATGGTGATGTCTGCTTCCTGATCTATTTTTCACAGTTATTGCTAAGGAGATTTGAGATGGAAGTGGTGTGTTATACAAATGATCACAGCCATTCTTATCTGAAGGTCATAATATACATTTTTTTTATTATTAATTCGCTTGTTTTTGGCGGCACTGGGTCTTTGTTGCTGCCCAGGCTTTCTCCAGTTGTGACAAGCGGAAGCTCTTCTTTAGTTGGAGTGTGCGGTTCACATTGTCCTCATTGCAGTGGCTTCTCTTGTTGCAGAGCACAAGCTCTTGGGCATGGGGGCCCAGCAGTTGTGGCACAAGGGCTTATAATAGCCCTGCAACATGTGGGATCTTCCCAGATCAGGGGTCAAACCCATGTCCCCTGCATGGGCAGACAGATTTTTAACCACTAGACCACCAGAGAAGTCCTAAATATTTTAAAATTAACTAATGAGCCAGAAATTC
>SJYC01029614.1:0-29950 GCA_006408675.1 Madoqua kirkii | reverse complement strand
TTTTCCAGTAGTCATGTATGGATGTGAGAGTTGGACTCTAAAGAAAGCTGAGCACTGAATAAATTGTGCTTTTGAACTATGGTGTTGGATAAGACTCTTGAGAGTCCCTTGGACAGCAAGGAGATCCAACCAGTTTATCCTAAGGAAATCATTCCTGAATATTCATTGGAAAGACTGATGATGAAGCTGAAACCAATTCTGTGTCCACCTGATACAAAGAACTGAGTCATTGGAAAAGGCCCTGATGCTGGGAAAGAGTGAATTTGGGAGGAGAAGGGAACGACAGAGGATGAGATGGTTGAATGGCATTACCGACCCAATGGACATGAGTTTGAGTAGGCTCCAGAAGTTGGTGATGGACAAAGAGGCCTGGTTGTCTGCAGTCCATGGGATTGCAAAGAGTTGGATACGACTGAGCGACTGAAGTGAACTGAACTGAACTGAGATGATTGATGATGGGAATTCTTTTGTTTCAAGAGAATGTTCTCTCACCCTCAGGAGTGTTGTGTGACTCTATGGCCTGAACAAGATGATCTTAAAATGCTCTGCATTTTTATATCTCCCCTGATCTGATTTATTTAATCATGTTTATGATAACCTCATTAGAAAAAGAACCACCTCCTGAAATAAGTATTTCTTCTCTCCCCACCCAACCACCCACATCTGGCGGAAATTTCTAATGATTTGCTGTGATTCTTATTTTTCCATCTCTAGGATTCTCAAGCAATTTAGGAAGTAGAATTTTTTTAAAAAAGGAGAAAGTCAGAAAAATCTCCCTAAAGTGAAGAAAGCAACTTCTTGATCACAAAGAGGAAAAAAAAAACCAGTATAATTGGTTTATTTCATTTGACATTTTTAGAGAGAAAATATACAGATGCCATTGTTTAAACTGGCCAGGTGGGTGGTGGTCAGGACAAGCTGTGGCTGACAGTGTTAAGTAACCTTGAATTGGTGGCCTTTTGGCAAAATGAGGGTCCTCGTTGACAAGGCAGTTCTGGCCAGTACATTGTTGGGTGATTATCTGCTCGAGTTATTAGCAGAGAAGGAGCTCACAGTACAGGGGGTGTGTGTCTGTCTGTCTGTCTGTGTGTATGTGTATGCACACATGCATGCATGGAGTTGTCACCTACCCTTCAATGAGTATACACACAACCAAGGAATGGCTGAGTCCCTTTCCCCTCTAATACCCACGCTATATATTACAGATTCTAAGACATTTTTTCCCCACGTTTTAACATCTCAAATTGCTGTGTGTCATACATTTGTTGGTGTGCTGTAATTTGACAGTGCCATCTTTTAGCGTACTTGAAATAACGGTGCATCTTGAAATCGAAGGCATCTTGGATTTAATGAAACACAGAAACTAGGTAGCCCGTAGAGGACTTATCAGTGCCCAGTTTCTTGAAGGAAGGAAGTAGAGCCACGTTGTAGTGGTGGGAGGATTTATGACGTGACATGCTGATGTGGTTCAAGGGAATGAGCTTGGAACCGGGCAGACCTGGACTCAGTTTCCAGCTTTATAGCTCAGGAGCTGTGTGATCTTGGGGAAGTAGCGCAACCTCTTTGAGCCTCGGGTTCTTCCTCTACCAGCTGTGGGTCATGGCTCCACAGCCGTCAGGATTGTATGCTGTGGCTGACAGCATGGGTTTCGCTGTTCCTCTCCTGCTGGGTACTGACCATCTAAGGTCACACTGCTAACTTCCGCCTGAGTTGAAAGGGAACAGGAAGGCAGCAGGTGGGTCCTTGGCCTTCCCAAGGTAACAGAAGGAGGCTGGCCTTCATTCCCTGGCTTCTTGACTCCATGTATAATCCTTGAACACATCTTTTCCTTCCCTCCTCCTCCTCCTCCTCCCACCTTGCCCGAGTTTTCATTTTCACATGTGTTTCCCTTTAGCAATTTTCTTGCAAATCTCTCTCCTCTCCCTTTCTGTAAAATCTTCCCACATGTAGCCTCTTTGAAAAGCTCCCTGTGCTGGGAGAGGGGAGGAGGCTATGCCCCGTTTCCAGGATGGCACAGGCCCCTGGCGCCTCACCAGTGGTCAGTGGTCTAGTGTGCTGTGGTCCGTGTGACCCTCAGCTCAAGTCCAACTTCTGATGCCACCAGCCCGGCTTATTCCTGTTCCCATGGCCTGCGGAGCTCAGCCCGAGAGGCTGCTCCAATGCTAAGTGACGGGCCCTGCCATCGCCAAGAGTATTTAACACTCCTGTACCTTCCTTGCTGTGTTGAAAGCGGACCTTGTTCAGATCCTAGTCCTGCGGTCTTGTCAAATTGCTTAACCTCTCTGAGCCCCGGTTTTCTCATCTGAACCGTGGCTGATGCACAGGAACACCGGGCATCTGCTAGGCGCCTGATAGATGTCTTCTTTCCTGGTCTTCCTCAAATGTTTAAGACCACCTGTTTTTCTTCAGCTGGGTGCCAAGGGCTCAGGGAGTGCCAGCCAACAATGTCACTCCAAGTAAGTGCCCTGAAACAGATGGAGGAGTTCAGGGCAGGGAATAGAGCGGGTGAAGGCACAGGGAGCCGCCTGTGTAAGCCGGATGTGATGGGTGGGCTGGCTGGGCTGCAGGGGAGGGAGCAGGGTGACCAGTCAGTACTTGGGGGTGAGATTAACAAGGCGAGGGCTGCTCACTAGGGGAGGAGCAGGCCTGAGGGAGCAGCGAGTCGAGATTGAGGACTCAGGAGATGTCTAGTGAAAATGGGCCACACTGAGCTCGGTGAGAGATGCAGGCTGGAGAGACACTGTCAGAGTGGGCTGTGGTCTTTTTTCTTTTTAGTATCTATTTGGCTGCACTGCGTCTTAGTTGCAGCACTCCAGATCTTTGATCTTAGTTACAGCATGCGAGCTCTCAGTATGTGCAACATCTAGTTCCCCAGTGAAGTCGCTCAGTCGTGTCCAATTCTTTGGGATCCCATGGACTGTAGCCTACCAGGCTCCTCAGTCCCTGGAATTTTCCAGGCAAGAGTACTGCAGTGGATTGCCATTTCCTTTTCCAGGGGATCTTCCCAACCTAGGGATTGAACCCAGGTCTCCCCCATTGCAGGCAGACGCTTTACCATCTGAGCTACCAAGGAAGTCCCTTCTAGTTCCCCAACCAGAGATCAAACCTGGGACCCCTGCATTGGGAGTACAGAGTCTTAGCCAGAAGTCCCCGGCTGTAGCCTTAGACCTTGTTTTTGTCAGCGGTCTCCTCTCTGCCCCTCTCGAGATCTCAATGAAAAGCCAGTGGCCTGACTTCCTCCATTTTGCATACAGTGTCAGGGGTTCGCAGCCCTACCCTTGATGAGATCTGAGGGTGGACCTCAGTTATTGGCGTGTACCAAGGGGTGTAATGCATTAAACCAGACCTAAGAGACATGGAGATGCGTTGGGGTAGAACTCTGCTCAAAAGGAGCCCATATCAGCTGGTGCAGCAGCTCCTCTGGGCCCCCCGGGAGGCAATGCTCCTGGCTTAGGTTGAGGGGGATCCAGTGGGTTAGGTGTGCTTAGGCTGGGACAGAAAAAAAAAAAAAACCCTGCCTGCTCAGTAACACTTTTCTCTTTACAATGGTACATAAGGGACAGGGGAGATGAATTAGAGGACCCAGCCTGGCGTGTGCCTCTTTACCCGGTGCCCCAGGGAGGGGCACGGGCAGAGACAGGGCTTACTGTGGGAGGGCGCCCTGAGACGGCTGGAGGGCTCAGGGAGCCCAGTTCGGGGCTGGGGGTGAGGGGAGACATGGTGAGGAGGGGCTGCCATCCCAGATGTGGTAAGTTTCTGACTGGGGGCTTGTTTAGGGACAGACACGTGTGGCTCAGGGAGGAGTTGTGTGTTTCAGGCAAAAAGGAACAGCATGTGCCAGGACGTGGGGGGTGAAGCTGGACAGGAGCTTGGTGTATGAGGGCTGGCAGTGTGCTGTCCTGGGGCTGTGTGCGCTGGTCTGAGGAGTGAGGACCTGGTTTTTCTGCAGCCAGTGGGAGGCCACAGGCTCTGTGAGGGGGACTGGAGGGACTTGTGTAGTCCTGGACTCCCGGGGGGCCTCTCACTTCCGAGCCCCACGCTCAGTGGTCTCACCTGGTGCTCTCCCCTGTCCCCACTGCGGGGTGGGGGGCCCTGGGAGGGGGCCTGGTTCAGTCTACCCTGGCCAGCTGTGCGCTGGTGGCCCCGGTACTGGGCTTCACCCCTGGAACCTGAAGCTTAGGTAGCTGGACCTGGGCAGAGGCCATAGGACAAAAAGGAACCACTGGACTGAGCCTGCCGGGAGCTCAGTCCTGCTGGGGACTCTGGGCTGATGGAAGGTGCTGGAATGGGGGCTCTGCGGGATGGGGAGGAAGAGTCATCCTGTCATTGGCCAGCTGATCCCACTGTCTGCTCCAGGTGCTCAATCACTAAGTCATGTCTGACTCTTTGCAACCCCATGGACTGTAGGCTCCTCTGTCCATGGGATTTCCCAGGCAAGAATACTGGAGTGGGTTGCCATTTCCTTCTCCCTTGTCTGCCCCAGGAGGATGGGTCAAAAGGAGCCTTGGCTGTCAGCTGAGGGTGAACCCTGGCACCTGCTTGGCCTTTCAAGGCCCATGGTTTCTGTGGCAGAGAGGGAATGGCTTTAGACTGTCAGCCCTGCTTAGGTTGGATGGCATCACCAACTCAAAGAACATGAGTTTGAGCAAATTCTAGGAGATAGTGAAGGACAGGGGACCCCGGCATGCTGTAGTCTGCGGCGCCGCGTAGAGTTGGACACAACTGAGCAACTGAACGGCAGCAACTGCCTAGGTATGCTCCCCCAGAAGGTTGAGTCATTGGTCTAAGGGCGCCCTGCTGAAGGGAGTGCAGCTGGGCCCACTTGGTGGACTCGGGGGTGGAGAGCTGGCCCCTGGTATCCCTTTCCCAGCATTCACTTTAAACTCCTCCTCTTAAGATGGGAACACAGGGAGCCCCCAAGACAAGCCCCACAGACTGTTGGCGGTGTGAGTAATTAAGCCCTCCCTTCAAAAGCCACATCTTTAAAAGCTGTAATTTGTAGCCCAAAATAGCTGCCTGTTTTGAGAGCCAGGAGAGCCCTTGATGCGCAGCACCCCCCCCCAACACACACACACACCACTCCCACCATGCAGCCTGAGAATTCACTTTTGACATTTGGCCTCCACGTCGCCCACGGTTTTCTTGAGGAGAGCTGTAGAGACAACAGCTGGTGGGAACTGGGGCTTCCCAGTGGGCACTTGGGGACTCTCTTTTGAGAATTTAGAGGGGGCTGTGGAAGTTAGGGTTCTTGATTCAGGTTCCCATGGCTGCTCCTGTCTGTGATGACAAAGCCTAGAGGGAAGAGCCACAGCATCACTTGAGGGCAAAGTGGATTAACTTCTCTGGAGTCCTTATCTGAAAGGAGGAGACAGTATTTACTTGCAGGGATTTTAGGGGAAGGAAATGAGACCCACTTCCACAAAGCATGCAGCAGACTGTCTCACCTTCCCAGCCTTGCTTCCTCTCTGGTGTGGTTCCACCTGGCTTCTCGCAGACAGTTCTTGCATATGGATTCGGGGAGGTGGATGCCAGGGACTCAGCCAACAGGAAACACCTCCCCTGACCCACAGCCTCTCCAGGCTGACGTGCCTGGAATTCTTGAGGCTGGCCGCTGGGTTTGGTTTCCAGATGTGGAAGCAATTTAAGTCCTGTTTTCATAATCCCCAACAGTTAGCCTCCAGAGTCCACGTTCTCACTTGAAATCAAGACCTTTGGCTTGACTTCAGGGGCAGTAGGAAGGCTGGATGGCCTGCTTGAATTCTTTTTGTTCAGGAGGTGGGTTCACTAGGATCTGGGACCCTGGGCTTTGCTGGGATAGTTTAAACCCCATCAAGAGCTTGTTCCCTGTGGGAGCAAGAGCTGACCCTAGACCACCTCCCTTATGGGTTCTCCTTGGAGGTGGGTCACTTAGCCAAACTCAGCTGCAGTCTCTGCCTGGCCTCTTGGTCATTGACTATCACTGACCTTAGACACCCAACCCTGGGGGGCAGTGGAGCTTCTGGTTCTGGCCACGGCAGGAGCAGGCTGGCATCACAGCTGAGTGGGGTGCCCGCGTGTCCCAGGAGTGGCAAAGCGCCCTCCTTCCCAAACTGACCACAAAGAGGGAAGAAGTCTGCCCTGGATTTCAAGCAGCCAGAAATACTGCCTGGCGTAGAGAAACTGGTAATATCCTGCTCAGTGACTGGGCACTGCTGGCCACAGAGGTGGCTGGCCCAGGGTTAGAGGCTCTGTGGTTCTAGGGCTAACTGCTGATCTCTTGTCAACCAGTCACTATTTAGAGGAAATAACTTTTACATTTATGTACTATGTACAGTTTTTATAGGCACACAAAAATTGCTTTCACAAGTCTTAAATGCCTGTGGCTGAACTGCATACACACTTCTTTAAAATTAAACTATAATTCCTTTGCTATTGAGAGAACACAGGAAATGGAAATAATTTATTGAGGATCCATATATAAATAGTGTTACAAAACATTATCCTGATAATTATAGATTCACCAGGCTTTCAGTATCTAAAATAATGTATTATCATTTAAAAAATGTATTTATTTGGCTGCACTGGGTCCTAGTTGTGGCACTTGGGATCTTCGATCGTCGTTGTGGCATGCCGTATCTTTAGTTGCAGCATGTGGCAATCAGGGATCGAACCCTGCATTGGGAGCTCGAAGTCTAAGCTACTGGACCCCCCAGGGAAGACCCAGTATAGTCTCTTTAGAAGCAGCAGGATCTCAATATGATCATGGAAGAGAAGCCAAGAATTTCTCTAAGGAGAGACCGCTCCCCACCCCTCAAAATTCCTGATTCTTAACAAGGTTCTAGAGGCCCAGCAGTTAGTTCTCTACAGAGGTTGCACTGAATTGACCTTGAAGGAATTTGCTCTTATTACCTAGATGAGAAGGTGAGTGGAAAAGGAGGAGGAAGGTGTACTAGCTTGCTAGGGCCACAGAGACAGTACTGCAGTACCACACTCGCACATTTGAAGTGTCTTTTTTCATGGTGCTGCTGGATTGCAGGGTCCAAGATCCAGGTGTCCACAGGGTTGGTTTCTTTTGAGGCCTCTCTCCTTGGCTTGTCTTCTCCGTGTGTGTGTGTGTGTGTGTGTGTGTGTGTGTGTGTGTGTGCGTGCATATACACGCTTGGCTTGTCTTCTCCATGTGTGTGTGTGTGCACAGGCGTGTGCACGTGTGCGTGCTTCTCCTTAAAAGAACACTGGTCATGTTAGATTAAGGCCACCCTTATGACTTCATTTTTCATTTTATTACCTCTTTAAGGACCCTGTCTCCAAATACAGTTACATTCTAAAAGACTGTTGGTTGGGGTGGGGGGTGGGTCAGGGAGTTGGGCAGACAGAATTCTGCCCAGAACAAAGTTTCTCCAAACCGTCCTCCAAGGGTGGAGGAGGTGAGCAGAGCCTCCATCCGGGAGAGAGCCTGAGTGGAGAGCGGGCAGCTGTGCCTTCAGGCAAAGGCCCACCGTCGATGAGGGGCCCTTCCTTCTTATAGCCTGAGCCACCCTCGCCTCTGCATCTGGCCATTTGTAACCCAGACTGCTCTCCCTTCAGCTCCTATCCTTAAGGACTGCTGTTATCTGAGGAGGTTGTGCTGGTCCTCTAAGCTCCCTCTTTCTGCCAGCCCTAGCTTTTGTTGTCTAGTCGCTGCTCTGTTGTGACCCCATGGACTGTAGCCCGCCAGGCTCCTCTGTCCATGGGGTTCTCCAGGCAAGAATGCTGGAGTGGGTTGCCGTTCTCTTCTTCAGGGGTCAAACCCAGGTCTTCCTGCATTCCAGGCCAATTCTTTACCGTCTGAGCCACCAGGGAGATTTCAAAATGAAGCAAACCATTATCAAAACGAAGGGCATTTTTCCTTCATAACTAGATACAATTAACATATCTAGTGGACTCAAGCATCATTCTAATATCACCTAACATCTATTGATAGTCCATATTCCAGCTTCCTGTCTGTCCCCAAAAGATCCTTTACACATTCGTGGCATTGCTTGCTTGTTTTAACCAGAATTTCATCAAAGGTAATGTTCAGTGTTTATGTTTCTTGGTTAATCAAAAACAATAGTTCTCCCAGTGTGACCTTCACATCCAGCATCTCCTGACAAGTGGTGAGAAATGCACTTAAAAAAAGTCTCTTTCAACCTATCAAAATGCACATTTTTAGACCTCACCCCAGACCGACTGAATCAGAAACTGATTCAATCTGAGTTTCAACCATCCGCCCCACGCTCCACATGATTCTGGTACATATTGAAGTCTGAGAAGCAGTGGTCTAGAAAAATCCCCCTCCCTCTTTCTTGGAAAAGACCAGGCCAGTTGTCTTGTAGAAGATGCTCTTGCTATCTCCCCCTGGTGATGTGTAACTTTCTCCTCTGTTCGCTGCTTTCCCGTTCAGTAGAGGTTAGGCGCTGAGTCGATTAGAATTCAGTGTTTCGTGAAGGCCGTACGGTAGGCGATGCTGTGCCCTTCATGCTGGAACACACCTGGAGGCCAGTGTGTGGTGGTTCCCCGTTAGTGTGCTAGGTTTGATCACTGCATCAAAATGACAGTAGCCTGTTTTCTCCGCAGTAGGGGTGCAGCGGGGACTTCGCAATCTGTAGGGCGATTCCTTGAGACTGTGCGAGTGTCCAGCTCTCCATCAGCCTTTGGTCTCACAGTTTTACTCTGCAGCTGTTGGGTGTAATGTTCTGTCTGTGTCAGGGTAGACTTGTGTTCACATCTTCCGTCTCCCTTGAAATTCCCTTGTTTGCGTGCTCTCTCATTTACTGAGAGAGAGGAGCCAAAATCTCCAGCTTGTTCTAAGGTTTGCTTTGTATTTTGTGGCATTGCTTGCTTGGTCAAGCCCCACAGCTTGTGGGGTCTTAATTCTCCGACCAGGATTGAACCCTGGGCCCGGCAGTGAAAGCACTGACTCCTAACCACTGGACCGCCAGAGAATCCCAGTGGGCCTTGTGTATTTTGAAAGGATGTTTTTAGATGCGTAAATGCTTAGGAGTGTTACATCTTGTTAAATTGATTTGTATTGTTTTTTAATGACATCTGTCTCTTGCCTTAAAGTGTGCTTTGGTATTAATAGAGCCCCTTCAACTTCTGCTTGGTGTTCGTGCGGTCAATCTACTTTCTACCCATCTGTGTCCTTACATTTAAATTGTGTCTCTCATAGATGCCATGCAGTTGTTTTTTTAATCTAACCCGACAATATTTGTCTTTTAACAACTTTTTACTTTTGCTGTGTTGGATCTTCATTGCTGCTTGGGCTTTGCTCCAGCTGTGGAGAGCGGGGGCTACTCTCTAGTTGCAGCGTGCAGGCTTCTCCTTGCAGTGACCTCTCGTTGCCGAGCACAGGCTTAGTAATTGGGGCACACAGCCTTAGTTGCTCTGAGACATGTGAGGTCTTCCTGGACCAGGGATCAAACCTGTGTCTCCTACATTGGCAGGCGGATTTTTCACTACTGAGTCACCAGGGAAGCCCCAATATTTGTCTTTCAATAGGATAGTTTTTTCCATGTTATCTAATAAATTACTGATATGGTTGAACTCTTTATATTTGATTCTCTTTTCCTCCCATTTTCCTGAATCCTTTCAGGATGACTTACGTGTTTCCCTATTCCGTTTCTTCTTCGTTAGATTTTTAGCAGCAAATTTTTCTTTTTCTTTTTTTAACGGATGCATTTTGACATGCTCAAATGTGCTCTTGGAACGCAAGTGGGGACAGAGGGCTCAGAATGTCTCCTAGATGGGGGGGTGGTGAGGGGTGTTTCCAGGGGGGCCAAGGGTCTGACCCCTTGCACAAAGAGCCACATCTCACTGGCCCTTCCCATAGCCCAGGACTCAAGTGCCACTTACGCCCACGGATTGTCCCTCCACGGACACCCAGAGCCCAGGTGCCCTCGGAGCCCTGCACTCCGCTGTGAGCTCGGGCAGCCACCTCTCCTTGTCTGCAGCCTCCTGGGAAGTCGTCCTGATCTGAGGGGTGGAGGGTGAGCTTGGACCTGGGGAGCTGGTTACATCTGATGGACAGACTGGTCTCCAGCTCTCCTGCCAGCGCAGCGGGGTCCCGCAGCCTTTGGGGCAGACAGGACACGCGGGTTAGCTGGACAAAACACGCCTGGCCAGTGCCTGGTCACTGCCAGGATCTGCCTCGGACAGGCCTGCCCGCCAGGAACCCGCAATACTTCCAGGGCCTCTGCTCTGCTGCCCTTCGGGGAGTTCACCCACCTCTCGTCTTAGCTTGGCTTCCAGAGGGACCGTCGGGCGTCCTTCACTTCTGAAGTTTTCCTGGGAGCCCTGTCACGCCCCCAGCCCCTTCCAGTGCACTCGTGGGACACTACTTTATCAGCAGCATGTGTTGGAGGGAGGGTGGAGAGATCGGGCCGAGACGCAGCTCAAGAGTTGAAATTAAAACACAGTAAAAGGCAGTGTGGGCTTCCACGGCGCTTCCACTGTGTGCAAAAGCGGGCCGCCCCATCTGACCACTTGGCTTTCTGTCAGTGCAAATTCTTGAGAAACATGAGCGTGGCTTTCTCTTCCGTTCGTTACCAGCCTGAGACTCCACAGCTGATGGGGGCCGGATCCAGGACTGAGCCAGGTCTGCCTGAGAGCCTCAGTGCCCACATCTGCAAAACAGTCTGGTTTATACCTCCCTCCAGGGGGTGATGCGAGAAGCTAACCTTCTCAGTATTTTTCGCTTGAGACTAGTAAAAAGCTCCTGAGGAAACCCAGTTGTCACTGTGGTCCCGCTTCTAGGAGCTGCGGATCCGCTTTATGGTGGAAGTAGTCTGGCAGGTGGGGCTTCCCATGTAGCTCAGTGGTAGAGTCCACCTGCCATGCAGGAGATGCCGGTTTGATCCGTGGGTTGGGAAGAGCCCCTGGAGAAGGAAATGGCAAGCCACTCCAGTATTCTTGCTCGGAAAGTCACATGGACAGAGGAGCCTGGTAGGCTAGAGTCCATGGGGTCGCAAAGAATCGGTCACAACTCAGCGATTAAACAAGCTCCCAAAGGCTCCTGGGGGGAGGCCAGTGGAGGGTGATTTTGAGCTGCTGGTGGCACCCTCCTTAAAGTGAGGGTTTAGGAGGTGGACCCCGGAGCCCCTGGCTGGGAGGAGGCAGCTTGAAAGCTGCTTTGGCCACCTCACCGGCCCCTCCCTGGGAGGGAGGTTAACTAGAGGGGATTCTGCTCTAGCCCAGGGGCTGGAACGTGGAGTCTGTCTGTCTGCCTGATGTAGCCACCCCATCAGAGCGCAAAGCTTGAGCTCCAGAGCTTTGATCTCACAGTATGAGATCAGTCCCCAGGGCTGGCTGAGATGGGTGATAACCTGTAACAGTTCGGTGACCAGGAGCTCCCACTTTTGTCTTTGGCTCTGATGGGGACGAGTTGAAGCCTTGTATCTGAGTCAGGGTTGTTTTTGTTCAGAAGGCAAGGCTAAGGCACCAGCCTCTCTGTGTGGACAGTTTATATCCCCTTTATTCCCACCCTCGCCCCTTGGCTGGCACCCAGCCACCCCCCCCCACCACCGCCTTGCTAAACCAGAATCTTCCATCAGCTACTGATGAGCACCAGCTGCCTGCAGAGCCAGGCTTGGCTTTAGGGCAGGAGTTGTAGCCACAAACAGGGGTCAGGGACCACCTGCATCGCTGCTAATGGCGGCTGCCAGCATCCTGCGTGATGAGGGCTGCTGAGCCACAGTGGCGGGGAGAGGACCCCCACCCAGGTGACCCCATCCCTCCCCCGTGCACCTGGGGCGCTGACACCAACAAGTTAGCTCCTTAACCTGAATTTTCCTCCACCTGCGGGAAAGACCCAAAGAGACCCAGACCCGGGCTGTCACTGTTCCTGGGTGCTTGGCCAGCTGGGAGGGTGAGGGATTTGGTCTCCTGCCCAGTCCCTCAAGCCCACTTCAGCCTCGCCCAGACAGCAAACTGGCCTCTCCCCACACTGTGCTTGGTTTGTGTCCGTCTCTCCCCCCATACCTTCCCTGCAGGGGTTCCACTTGTGCCCACTGGTGCCTGGCAGCAAGGGAAGCTGGGATGTGCCCACCCAAGCTATTTTTACCCAGCCCTGTCCCCACAGAGCTGTTTTCTGGCTGCGAGTTGCTGCCTGGGGTGCAGAGCCATTGCCAGGGCTGGGGGTGGACAGCCGGAGCTGCGAGCTTCGCGGACTGCCTTGTGCAGGCAGCATCTCGCCCTCACGCTTACTAAAGGGTGTGATTAGTGTGCAGAGAGATGTTCCAAGACAGTGGGCAGAAGGCGACCTGGTGGGAGAAGAGGCACCTGTTTGGAGAGCAGTCTTGGTACTCGGGGAAGTCTGGCTCCCAGAAGCTGGACCCAGCCTGCTTTTTTTTTTTATCCAGTGTGCTGTCGGACTGGAGTGGGGCCACTAGGCCAGCAGGCACCCCAACTGCCTTCTCACCCCCCCCCACCACCGCCTTGCTAAACCAGAATCTTCCATCAGCTACTGATGAGCACCAGCTGCCTGCAGAGCCAGGCTTGGCTTTAGGGCAGGAGTTGTAGCCACAAACAGGGGTCAGGGACCACCTGCATCGCTGCTAATGGCGGCTGCCAGCATCTCTGCGTGATGAGGGCTGCTGAGCCACAGTGGCGGGGAGAGGACCCCCACCCAGGTGACCCCATCCCTCCCCCGTGCACCTGGGGCGCTGACACCAACAAGTTAGCTCCTTAACCTGAATTTTCCTCCACCTGCGGGAAAGACCCAAAGAGACCCAGACCCGGGCTGTCACTGTTCCTGGGTGCTTGGCCAGCTGGGAGGGTGAGGGATTTGGTCTCCTGCCCAGTCCCTCAAGCCCACTTCAGCCTCGCCCAGACAGCAAACTGGCCTCTCCCCACACTGTGCTTGGTTTGTGTCCGTCTCTCCCCCCATACCTTCCCTGCAGGGGTTCCACTTGTGCCCACTGGTGCCTGGCAGCAAGGGAAGCTGGGATGTGCCCACCCAAGCTATTTTTACCCAGCCCTGTCCCCACAGAGCTGTTTTCTGGCTGCGAGTTGCTGCCTGGGGTGCAGAGCCATTGCCAGGGCTGGGGGTGGACAGCCGGAGCTGCGAGCTTCGCGGACTGCCTTGTGCAGGCAGCATCTCGCCCTCACGCTTACTAAAGGGTGTGATTAGTGTGCAGAGAGATGTTCCAAGACAGTGGGCAGAAGGCGACCTGGTGGGAGAAGAGGCACCTGTTTGGAGAGCAGTCTTGGTACTCGGGGAAGTCTGGCTCCCAGAAGCTGGACCCAGCCTGCTTTTTTTTTTTATCCAGTGTGCTGTCGGACTGGAGTGGGGCCACTAGGCCAGCAGGCACCCCAACTGCCTTCTCAATACAGTGAAGACAGTAATCGATTTTTGGAACACTTTCTGCTTAGAAAGGGCCTCCCTGGTGGCTCAGACGGTATAGAATCTGCCTACAATGCAGGAGACCCAGGTTCGATCCCTGGGTTGGGAAGATCCCCTGGAGAAGGGAATGGCTACCTGCTCTGGTATTCTTGCCTGGAGAATCCCACAGACAGAGGAGTCTGGTGGGCTGCGGTCTGTCGGATTGCGAAGAGTCAGACGGGACTGAGCGACTAACACTATAGTTTGACCTCGGCTTAAAATAGGTGCCAACACGTTTAACCCTAAGTGTTAACCCTATTCCCTGGGCGGGGAGACCGAGAAGCTGAATAACCGAGAGCACTGCCCAGTAGCGGGGCCGCGATGAGCCGGCCAGTCTGGTTTCCGTTTGCTCCTCACGCCGCTCTGCCCCCCTTTGCTGTGTTTCCGGCACCTGTGAGGTGCAAGACATTGTGCTAGATTCTTCACGGCAGTCTTGCCAGCTAGGTGTGTCCACCCCTGTCTTTAGATGAAGCTCAGAAATTGAACAGCTGGGTCCTAGCCACCAGCGGCCGCACTGGGATTGGCACTCAGGGCTCTCGCGCGGGGCTCCTCCCAGCGATCCATCCACACCTCCGTTTGGGTGCGTTGTCGGTCACCTGCCCTGTGCTCTCTGTGACGCAGACTAGGGGAGTTCAGGCGTAGAATTCCTCATGTTCATCCTCTTAGGGTCTTCCCCCTTGCTGGGGAATGTGGAAATGGGGTCACCTGGAGTCTCTTGGCTGCCAGGAAAATGGGCTGGGATGCTACGTTGCTTCACTTGTATTCGACTCTTTACGACCCTATGGACAGTAGCCCATCAGGCTCCCCTCTGTCTATGAGGTTCTCAAGCAAGAGTACTGGAGTGGGTTGCCATTTCCTTCTCCAGAGGATCTTCTGAAGCCAGGAATGGAACCCAATCTCCTGCATTGGCAGGCAGATTTTTTTTAACCACTGAACCACCTGGGAAGCCCCTTGGGCTAGGATGGGGAGGGCCAAGGAGAGTCATCCGTTCCGGGCCCTCCACTCCCGCTCAGAGCATGGACAGTGGGGCATTGTTGATCACTCCAAGGCTTGGCAGAGCCCCACCAGTCCTGATGCTTGGCCTTCTTATCAGCCATTGAATTCAGCTCATGCCAGCTTCCTACAGAGGAAGAGGTGACTTGGGGCCTGCTGGTGGGTGAAGGCTCTCCTGAGATTGGAGAGAGGGGGTCACCACGGGCAAGACTGTGTGCCTCTGGGCTCCCACTTCCAGCTGAGGCCAGCAGCATCCCACCCCAGCCCAGCCCAGGGGCGAGGGGAGCAGATGCTGGTGCTGCAGACATGCCTTGCCAGAGCGGCTGGCTGGGACCTGTTTGCTCAGCCTTGGACCTCAGAACTCTCCAGAAACCCTAGTCCCTTAAGGACGGCATACCTCCTGGCCTCTGGTCTGTCCTAGATCTGGCTGACTAGCCAGGGACCCGCGGGCTGTAGGGCCAGCTTGGCTCCTGCAACACACAGCCCCTAAGAAGGGGCAGGAATTGTGTTGAGTGGCTCATGTAATTGAAAGCTGTACTAAGTGAAGAATGGCTGTGAGCGTGTCCGTTGTTCACCCTCATGCTCACGTGTCTGACCGGGCGCCAAGGCCCCTCAGTATCAGGAGAGCAGCAGGCCACACATTGTTAGCCTGGAAAAAGAGCAAAATTCAGACTGCAGAGTCCGTGTGTCTACTGAGCGAGCGCCACTTTCACACCATTGTAAAGTCAAAAAAAATCATAGGTTGAGCCATAAGTCAGGGACTGTCTGCTCTAGAAATGGTTTCAAAGTAACAGTTAAAATTTCCACTTGGCCTTGAGCAACAGTTGTGGGTTGAAGGAAGAGGTGTTGCTGTAGGGAGAGCGGCTGTTTTGTAAAAGAAAAGACGGGTGTGTTGAGAGGGTATGCATGTGTGTGTGTGGTGGGGGCTGCGGGGTTGAGGGTCCCGGACATGGTGTGTCCGGAGCCCGGCTCCTGGTCTCAGTGGGGGCGTCTGTGGCCCGGGCATTCCAGGCAGCCCCTCCCACTCCGATCTCCCGTGTCTGTCGATGAACGAGAGGAATCTTCATCCTAACCTCCTTCTCTCCCCGGAGCTCTCCCAGGGCTGTTGAGAGACAAACTGTGTGTGTGTGTGAGACAAGATGCTTTGTCAAGGGTGAAGGGCCCAGCAGCTATGGACCCTGCTCAATCAAAGAGTAAAACTCTGCCCAGGAGGTGGGGGTTGCATTGGGGAGGTACCCCCGTGGGGTGTCTGACCCCTCTGCTGCCCCTGCCCCTCCTGTGGCTGAGACAGCCCACCCCAGGCCACTCTTTCCCCGCTGGGCAGAGCCTTGGGCCAGGTGCCAGGAGTGTGGGCATGTCTCCGTGGGACCTCAGATGAGAGGGGCCCGTTGGTCCCCACCTGCGTCCTGTGAGTTGGGTGTCGGGACAGAATGCCTGGCTGAAACTCAGCCTTTAGCGAGGCGAACATGAGTTAGCCAGAGACCAAGCCAGATGCTTGCACACAGACGCTGTTCTCCATGAGGCCGCCCGCTCGCGTTTTGGAGGCCGGCTGGGTGGCAGCCTCCTGGGGACGCCTGCTGGCATGGTTCCAGGGGAAAGGCGTGGCCGTGGCTGGCTCACAATCTGACCCCAGCACTCCCACTGATGGCCACGCAGCCCCAGGCCAGACAGCAGTGGAAGGAGGCCTGGCCTTCAGGGCCTGAAGACGGGGAGAAACACCCACTTGGAGAGTGAGCAGGCCCTTCCCGTGAGCCACAGAGCTGGGACTCCAGCCAACGCTGCTGTGTCTGGGAAGGGGAGAGCCTGCGGGTGGGTGGACAAGCACACACCTCACTCCTCCGTAGCCCAGCTCTCCCTGGAGGACCCCTCTGGTGGCCTTGCACCATCCTGGAGGTGCCCTGCTGGGGGGGCGGGTAGGGGGTGGCATGTGGACATTGCAGCACTGGGTGGAGCATCGGGCTTCACGGTTAGTTACCTGCCCCTGCCATGAGTCTCTCTCCATGGTCACCGTGGGGTCTGAAAATCCACAAAGCGTGAGTTGCATCAGGGACAAATAGAGCCAAGTGAGCGGTGGTCAGAGGCAGGTGGGGGTGGGGGTCCTTTGCCCACCGGCCAGGGGACTTCTGACAGGTTACTCTCTGAGCCTTGACTTCCTCGTTAGTAAAAATGGGAATGGGAATCTGTGTCTCAAAGGGTCATAAAACCCAAATGAGATTACACCTGAACTCTCAACTCGGTCTCCAGAATTGATGGGTGGTCGGTCTGTGAATGTTGGGTTTTCTTTGTTCCAACGGGGACACAGCTTCGGGCTTGCTGACAAGAGCTTGCTTAGGACATAAGATCTGATAAGGTTTGGAGCTCTGTGGGATTGAGTTATGACATAGACACAGCTTAGCGACTAAACAACAACAAAGGTGGAGAGGGCCACGTGAACACTACGGGTGAGTTTAATTACACAGCCCCTCGGCCTCCACAGTCAGGGGTGGCTGGCTGCCTGATGCTGGTTTTATTGGTCCATCTGGTGCTCAGCCCGAGTCACGAAACAGGCAGGAGCCAGGCTCATTAATCACCATCTATTCTTAGCCCAGCACGTCTTGGTGGGGACAGACCCCCGGGAGGGCTGCTTGCTTACCGGCGGACACAGCCACGCTGCTCTGCTCGCTCACCACCTTCCTTGGAGGTCTCTGATCCCGTTGTTGTCTGAGATGCCCCGAGGCTTTTCACAGCCCTGTTACTGTTAACCTTCCTGTTGTCCTGGGGCTGGAGGTGCAGCACCTCTAACCGAGGCTCTGCCAACCTTAGCTGAGAAGCAGGCCAAAGAACCTGGGGGTAGTTGACATCTAGCTGGGAGCAGGTGGAGGCATCCTTAGGGCCAAAGAATCCTCAGGCGTTCCTACCTCCTTAGGGGCAAAGCAGCCTTGAAAAATGACTTGCAGAAAGCTGCCTCTCAGACTAGGGTAAATGCTGAATAAACCCAGAGATCGTCTCAGACAGTTTTGGCAAAAGGTTTGGGCAGATCTTTATGGTGTGCTGGCATTGCGCAGGGCAGTGTGTGAGGACCCTGGGGACCGGCCCAAAGCTCAGACTTGAGAGACCTAGAATTCTTGCTCCTCAGGGAGGCTGTGGTTGGATAGCGTCACTGATTCAATGAACATGCACTTGGGTGAACTCCAGGAGATGGTGAGGGCCAGAGAGAGGCCTGGCGTGCTGTAGTCCATGGGGTCCCAAAGAGTCGGACACAACTTAGCGACTGAACAACAACAGCAGTAAGGTGGCTGTGGCCGGGCCGGAACAGGGGTTATCCATCCAGGTCCTGCTGGGAACAGGGATCTGTAGGATTCCATTGCCATTCTCCGCTTACAGAGAAGCCAGAACTGGAGTTCAGAGACAATATTTGACACGCCCAGAATCAAGGCGCTGGGGGACAGGGGGGCCGACCCTCATGCTCTGCTGATGCCCCTGTAGCATGTTGCATCAAACTCTGCTAGTCATGGTCATTTTCACTGGGGCTATACCCTTATAATATAACCCGAAGAAGCCTTCTCTGAGTCCCCTGGCTTCCTGTCCAGACTTTGGGATGGAGACCCTGCCGAGCAGGGTCTGGATCATGCAGCTGGCCTGGCTGTGGCCCTTTTCCATGGACAGCGGTCCCAGAGGTTCCCACCCCTCACTGGGCTTGCTTAAGAGGCCCCCAAGGCAGATCACGTGCCAGGGTCTCATACCCGAGGTCTTGGTGTCTGTGGCTCCCTGGCACCACCTGCCAGTCCCCTCCCGGCATCCCTGTGGTCTGGGGAGCAGTGCTGAGCCCCAGAGGCCAGGCTCACTCATGCTGTCCCCTTCTGTCTTCCCCAGGTCAGCGAGGTGCAGACCCCACCTTTGCTGATGGCGAGCTCCTGCCCACAGAGCCAGACTTCTTTCCCGAGGATGAGGATGAGGCCATGACGCTGGCCCCGCCCGAGGGCCCCCAGGAGTTGGACATGGAGGCCCCCATGGAGAGCACTCGGAGCCTGGTGGGGCCGGTTGGAATTCCCGCCGAGAAGGATGCAGGTCTAGGAGGCCTGTTCCTGCCCGAGGACAAGTGAGTTAAGACTGCCTGGCGCTTCAGGCATCAGGAGAAGGTGATGAGCATGTGATGATCAGCCCAGAGATTTGGAAAAGGAAGCAAGGGCTTCCAGTACCCGTTGACCAAACAAAATTGTCAGCTTGGCATCATTTGCACCTTTCAAGGAAAAGGCAATTTCATGTTTCAGCCTGATGTGTTTTCTCAGTTCAGGCATTCTCAAACCCCAGTGGCTCTAGAAGTCACAGTCTTCAAGGGAGGAGGTGCCTTTGGAGTTAGTTGTTCATCCATGTTGTGTCCTGGGCATGGTCCATCCACTGTGCTTGTGACCACAGCCCATGGGCAGCCAGTCATGGGGACCACAGACCCTTTGACCTATTGGCTAATCATCTGCTACCCGATCATTCCCATTGTTTTCTGGGACCAGTCACAGGGAGGCAGCAGCAGTGGGTGCCAAGAGTTTTAGTAAAATTTATACAAGAACAAAGTGAGGAATATGATGAATGCAGCCCCAGGCGCTAAGGATCCAGAGGGCAGATAAATAAGTAAATAAAACAGGGTGGGGGTACCAAAAGACTTGATCTTTGTCACCCCATCATTAAGGCTGTGATGCCTGGTTCGCTGTGATGCCTGGTTCACTGTTTCCCAGTTGTGAGTGTGGAGTCTCAGAGGGTGGAGAGATCCTAGTTAATGAGCAACTACCGCCCAGTGACTCAAGGAAGGTCTGTTCTGCCAGGTGATGCGCTGGCTGCGCTTCTTTGTTCTTAGGTTGCAAAGCAGGTGCAGCCGGCCCCTGACGCCGCCCCAGGCCACCCTGGGTCACCCGGAGAGACCCAGGGTCTCCGACCCGTGATCTGTGGCGTCAGGCTTCTTTGGACAAGAATCCCTCCCTATAAACATAGGAGGCGCATCCTGCCTAGTAACTCATTGTTGTTTATTTTAAAACCTCGTTCATTGTTGGAACATAAGCACTTACACAGCTTGAAAAAGGGAGGAAAAGTGAGAATGAAGGGCAAGTAACTCACTTTACTGATGGCGCCACTCTCCACACCCTAAGCCCGATTGCCATTTAAATATTTTCCTTGTTTCCTTCTGTGTAGACCCGTCGCATGCTTAGACTTATTATGCCTAAAATTTTACATCTTTTGTTTCATTGTTAGTTTTAATTTTGTGTGTGTGCTCAGTCATGTCCCACTCTTTTCCGCCTCATGGACTGTAACCCTGCCAGACTCCGCTGTGCATGGAATTTTCCAGGCAGGAATACTGGAGCGGGTTGCAGGTGGATTCTTTACCACTTAGTGCTACCTGGGGAAACTTTAAAAACATGTTTTTAAGTTTAGCTTTTAGTTTTAATTTTTTTAATTAAAAAAAGTTTTGAGTTTTTATTTTTCCACATTATTGCCTTTTTTTTTTTTTTTACAAACCTTTCCACAACAGTTTGAGAGTCCATAGTTTATTTCATTTACTGATACATGCTATCATTTAATAGCCGTTTCAGTGTCACTTCAATAAGCCATTGAGTTGTAAGCAGTGTTTTGCTGCCCTGTGGAAACGTCGATTTAAACATCTCTGGAGCAGAAACTTTTTCTGTGATGAGATGTTTCCCTTAGGATACAATCCCCAGAGTGTACTTAACCGGGGCAGGAAGGACAGGCTTCATCGTCAGGGTCCTGGTGTCCTGGCCTGTCTGTCCCCCACGGGTTGTGGTGGCCTCCCGGTTCGCAGCTGGCCCTTGTCCTGCACTCAGGTCCCTGGGCCACCCTCCGTCCATGACCACATCAGACCTCTCCACGCACTCCACCACCTCGCTCATCAGCAACGAGGAGCAGTTTGAAGACTACGGGGAGGCGGATGACGTGGACTGTGCCCCCAGCAGCCCCTGCCCGGATGACGAGACCAGGACCAACGTCTACTCGGACCTGGGGTCGTCAGTGTCTTCCAGGTGGCCCCTCAGTCTACAGCGGCCTTTGGGATCCAGGAAAAGTGGCAGAACCAATCCTGCCTCATCCCGGGGGGTGGTTCAGCCGGCAGAGGCATGAACTAACTGGGCTCTGCTCCTGTAGATGGGGGGGAACTACCTTTGAATCCTGCAGGGGGCTGAAGGTTGGGGGTCTGGAATTCCTCCTTCCTTCTATCTTGGGGAAGAAACCAAATTAACCAGCCTGAGGGGCTGCAGATGCCAAGTGGCATGTTGATACCCTCCCACGCAGCTGAGTCATTGCTTACTCTGACATCAGTTTCCTCCTCTGTGAAATGGGTACAACTCACTGGCATCCTGTCTTTGAGAGTACTGGAGGAGCGAGCTCTACTGTTGTAGTTCCACTCCGCACCCCCAAACACACACACATACAAGACTCACAGGTTTCAGAGAACCTAGTAATAAGGTTGGCGGGATGGGGCACCAAATTGGACAGCGGTTCCGAAGGTGACCCTTTTTCCTTGTTACGACCCAGCGCGGGGCAGACGCCACGAAAGATGCGGCACACATACAACAGCGAGCTCCTGGATGTCTACTGCTCCCAGTGCTGCAAGAAGATCAGCCTGCTTAACGACCTGGAGGCCCGGCTCAAGAACCTGAAGGCCAACAGGTGCGGCCCCGGAGACCAGCGTAGGGGTCGGAGTTGGGGAGGGGACCCGGGGAAGAAGCATCAGGGCAGGGCCCCCCTCTCCTGGTTGGTGACTGGGAGCCCCCTCTCTCTCCTGGTCGGTAACTGGGGGCCCCCTCTCTCTCCTGGTCGGTGACTGGGGACCCCTTCTCTCTTCTGGTCAGTGATCGGGGGCCTCCACCTCTCCTGGCTGGTGATCAGGGCCCCTACTCTCTCCTGGCTGGTGATCAGGGGCCCTACTCTTTCCTGGCCGGTGATCAGGGGCCTCCACCTCTCCTGGCCGGTGACTGGGGGCCCTACTCTCTCCTGGCCGGTGATCGGGGGTCCTACTCTCTCCTGGCCGGTGATCGGGGGCCCCTACTCTCTCCTGGCCGGTGATCGGGGGCCCTACTCTCTCCTGGCCTGTGATCGGGGGCCTCCACCTCTCCTGGCCGGTGATTGGGGGCCCTACTCTCTCCTGGCCGGTGACTGGGGGCCCTACTCTCTCCTGGCCGGTGATCGGCGGCCCCCTCTCTCTCCTGGCTGGTGACTAGGGCCCCCATTCTTTCCTGGCCGGTGATCGGGGGCCCTATTCTCTCCTGCCCAGTGATCGGGGGCAATTCTGAGGGCCAAGCTGATGTGTAAATTCCCTTCAGTGGGCAGAAAAAAAGCCTCTCCTGCATTTGCGTATGCTGTGGCCAGGGTAGAGGAAGCAATGGGCTAGAGGCTCCTCTGTTCAGTGGCCTTTTCTCTCTCTGTCTCTCTGTGTAGCCCCAATCGAAAGATCTCCAGCACAGCCTTCGGACGGTAAGGCACCCCCACCCCCGGGGTGTGTATGTGTGTGTTAGTCACTCAGTCATGTCCAACTCTTGTGACCCCGTGGACTGTAGCCCACCAGGCTCCTCTGTCCATGGGATTCTCCACGCAAGAATAGTAGAATGGGTTGCCACGCCCTCCTCCAGGGCATCTTCTCAGCCCAGGAATCAAGCCCGGGTCTCTTGCAGTTCAGGAAGATTCTTTACCATCTGAGCAGGGTAGCTCGGGTTGAATGCTGTCCTCTTGCACTACACTCCTGCTGCCAGGGTGGCCAACTCTGTGCCTGCAACTCAGACCCAGCCAGTGCCCTGCGTGTGGCTGGACACACAGAGGAATTGAGGCATCCCAGGGCAGTGCAGGCAGCGGAAGATCCACTTCCAGGAAAGAAGGGCTGGGCTCCTCCCCGGCCTATCTGGTGTCCCTCCCGGCAGGGTTCAGCCCCTCTGAACCCTCAGCTGCCCCTGCCTCTGGCAGGCACCCCAGGGGTGCCCTGAGAGACACAGTCCGCCCAACATTCCATGTGCTTCCCTGTGCTCTGGAGCAGGCGGTCTACCAGTAGAGGCCCTGGGCTTCCTGCTGACAGAGATGGAGCGCGAGGGTCTCCCCTGGAGCTGGTCCCTCTGCTCCTGGGCCCACCAGGTCCCGTACCAGCTCTCCTGCAGACTCGCCCCGGTCCGCACCCGGGGCCCTGGGAGCCGTGCTGGGGTGAGGCAGCCTCTTGGCTGAGACCCCGGCTGCTGCCTGGCATGGAGTGCGAGGTGGGGCTGCTGGGGAGCAGCAGGGGTTTTTGCCTCGGGTAAGGGGTCGCCTGGAGAGCCGTGGCCCCTTTTCAGTCCCACCCACTAGCCCATGGTCCTGAACATCTTGGATGGGTTTCTGTCCCCCTACCCACGCCTGGGTCCCCAGTGACATAGCAGGAGTCAGCTTGGTTAGGGGGCTGGGTGGTCTCGGGGGGCCCAGGCCCTCTTCCCGGATTGTGGTGCCCAGCCGCCTCATTGGGGTGGTTCCCAGGTGGAAGGGGCTCAGGAGGGGGCTGGGGGAGGGTGCCTCCACTAGTTGGGGTCCCACGTGACCTCTTAGCTGGACCCTCGGTGAGCACAGGGAGTGGGAGGAAAGTCCCTGATGGACTGACCACATCTGCCGGGGCTCAGGAGGGCCATCGCAGCTGTCCTCTGGGCAAAGCAGTCTCTTGAGGTCAGGGGTCAGGCCAGTCTGCTCCCCTGACTAAGGGAGGGCAGCCTCCTCAGAGAGGATTCCTGGTACTCTCCCGATGGTCTGGAGTGCTCCTCCAGCCCATAGGCTGAGTCTGAACCCCAGTTTCCCCAAGGCCCCTGCAGCAGGACAGGCCTCCCCCTCCCCACCAGGCAGCTCATGCACAGACATGCATTCCCCCACCCCCACCCCCAGGCAGCTCATGCACAGCAGCAACTTCAGCAGCAGCAACGGCAGCACCGAGGACCTGTTCCGGGACAGCATCGACTCCTGTGACAACGACATCACGGAGAAGGTGCGCCAGGGCGGGCGTGGGCAGACGGAACTCACCGCACATGCCCCCTGGGGTGGGGTTGGGGTGCTCCAAGCTACTGCCAGGGGACGTGGAAGACCCAGGAGTTGGGGGTAGGCAGCCCCAACTGCCTGGACGCATCCATCCCATCCCCACCTCAACATGACTCCTCTTCACACACCGTCAGTGGGGGTCCTGGCCTCAGTCCCACCATCGTAGGTTCTCTGTCCCGTGGACTCAAAGGTTTTCTCCGCCACCCCCTTATGGTAGGTGAGCTTCCTGAAAAAAAGGTGACAGAGCTGGAGAACGACAGCCTGACCAACGGGGACCTGAAGAGCAAGCTGAAGCAGGAGAATACACAGCTGGTGCACAGGTCAGGCCGCCTCGGCTGCGACGGCCCCGGGGGGGTCGGGGCGGGGGTGACCTGCATATCCTTCTAGCTCCGGGGGCCTGTGACCTGTCAGCACCTTGCTGTGGGCCCTGCCCCTGTTGGGCGCCCAGGGGGACAGGTCTTTAGGGGACAGGAAGACAGGCAGAGCTTGACCTTGGCCCTCCAGGTCTGCAGCCCTAGCTCGGGTCAAAAGTGGAAGTTGAGACCCATTTCTTGTCTCTGTCCTGCAACAATGAGAGCCTGGCTCCTTCCAGGGGACAAGCTTTACAGAGGGAGAGGCCGGTGGGAGTCAGGGGCTCACACCTGCCACCTGTGGGAGGGGTCCAGGCGTTGCTGTGCCCTCCCCCCGACAGAGGCCCACTGAACACAGCTTGATGAGGTGGTGTGTGTAGAGTATAACCCTCCTGAAACTTGGTAAACTGACCCCCACCCAGGGTCTGGTCCTCAACCTTGGAGGGCTCAAAGACGGGTCCTCTTGTGCAGCCCAGAGGGTCAGCCTCACAGAGGGTCATGTCCCGGAGTGGTACACCATCCAGGCCACCAGTCACAGGGTTAGAAGGTCCACAGTGGTGCCAGGCCTTTGCCAGCTCTGGCGTGCTCACCACCAGCCAGGACGTGCCCATGTTTGCAGTCAAGGTGCCCAGTGAGCTGAACTGTTGATGAGAGGCATCCCGGCCCGGAAGGGAGGGAGTGAAAAGAGGAGGCGAGGCCTGAGGGCTGTTTGATGCGGCTGTGGTGAGGCCAGCCCTCTCCGTGCCGCCCTAGGAGACCCGCTTCTCCCCTCTGCACCGACGGCCAGCACCGCCCCTTGGTGGCGCGCGTGGCTGGCCCCCCTCCCTTAGCTTCTGCGGGGTCCCCTGCTCATCTGACAGTAGGGCTGCCAGCCCACAGTTGGGGTGTCGGTGACGTGGGTCCGGGGCTCCCCTTGGTCGCAGCCTAGGTTGAGGGGAGGAGAGTGAGGCCACGAGCGCTGGCCCTGCACTAGGGCGCACACGCCTCTCCGCAGGGTGCACGAGCTGGAGGAGATGGTGAAGGATCAGGAGACCACAGCCGAGCAGGCCCTGGAGGAGGAGGCGAGGCGCCACCGCGAGGCCTACAGCAAGCTGGAGCGTGAGCGCAGCACAGAGATCGAGCTGCTCACCACCAGGTGGGTCCCTCTGATGCCTCTGTGGGCAGACGCGCTGCCATTATTTAGATGGGGAAACTGAGCCCATGGGGAGGCCTCTGGTCCTAACAGTTCTCCTTTTGATACCTGAACACCTGGGCGTGTTCTCTAGGAAGCAGGTAAAAGAATGTTCCAAGTAACATATTTCATAGTAGGTCCAACTGGAAGTGATGCTTTATCTATCAGTTAGAGAATAGGTTAAGGGAATATGCACACACACAGGTCTTGCCCGGAGTCCTGGGCTGGGTCTGCTGTCCAGGCTTGGAGCGCCCCCTGCTGTTGGGTTCTCCCGGCCCCTGAACACTGGGGCGCCCTGACCCGGGGGCAGAGGCTGGGCAGGGCTGCCCCTGGGCCTTGGCCACAGCTGTTTGTACCAGAGGCAGGCAAGGGAGGACGAGCTGGGGGCCTGGCGTGGTCACCCACTAGCTCTGTGACGTTGGACGTCCTCTGTCTCTTCTGGGCCCCAATATCCATCCGTCAGCCTCCCCGTAGAATGGGCAGGAAGGCAGCCGGGCTGACCACTGCACTTAGGTGGGGACTCTGAGGATGTCCAAGGCCCCCCCCACCCCCGACCCAGGCCAGAGGCCCTCCTGGGCCCCTGACAGTGGATGGCTGCCCCCCTTCTCAGGCCCCTTGCCGCCCCAGGCTCTGAGCTGAGCCTTGGCGAGTCTGTCCGGCCCAGCCTGGGGTAGGAGGTGGTCTCTCACCTCGCACCTCACAGCCAGCAGGGTCAAGCAGGCCCAAAGGGGACTAGGCAGGCCAAACCTCCATGCAGTCAGAGACACCCCGCCCCCCTTAATTGTCACTCATGTTCTAGAAGCTGTTGTTCTGCACCTGTTTCTTAATGAGCCTGGTCCCTCATTCAGCATCCCGTCCTCTGCCTGCTCTGACAGCCGGCCAGTCGGCTGGCTGAGAGGTGGCTGGGAGGCAGATGGGTATGCGGGCCAGAGCGAGGCCAGAGCCCAGGAGGCCGGCCCTTTGCCTGACTCCAGGGGGCGCTGTTCCCTCGGGTGCCCTGTGCCTCACATGAGACGGCCGCTTCGGGCAGGTGGGGGCAGGTCTGAGTTCCCCTCAAGCCCTGGAGAGGGGGTTTTTTTCTCCTGGGGAGCCCAGTGGACAACTGGGGCCAAGGAGCCCTCCATCCAAGGAGGATGCGACAGTGGGAAGGAGGGGGAACGCCCTGCTGGGAATGGCCCAGCACCATGCCAGGGCCACTGGCTGACGGCCTAGCTCACTGGCCCCTCTTCTTGGGTCATGTAAAACCGACCTGGACACCCCCTTGTGAACACTAACACAGAGGGATAGATGGTCAGAACCACTGCCCGTGGGCAAACATGCCAAGGGAAGAGCCCCAGGGGAGAGCGAAAACCAACTATGGTGCGTTCGTTGCCTTCAAACTGTGGATCCTCACAGGAGGGCCCCGCCTTGGACACCGCAGGAGGACTCTCCATTCAGCAGAAAAATACCACTGCTGCCTCTCCCTGCGCGGGGTGTTTCAGGCCCTAAGTATGCATGTACAAAGAACCCCATGCGCTTATTCATTCCAAAGTGAGTTTTTCTTTTTATTCAAAGATGACAATAATTCAGGATCTTTATCATTTTGCCTTGGATGACAGGGAGCTCAAAGCCATACTACCATTTGGAACAATTATTCATATTCTCTCTCTCTCTCTCTCTCACTCCCCCCGACAGAGGCCCACTGAACACAGCTTGATGAGGTGGTGTGTGTAGAGTATAACCCTCCTGAAACTTGGTAAACTGACCCCCACCCAGGGTCTGGTCCTCAACCTTGGAGGGCTCAAAGACGGGTCCTCTTGTGCAGCCCAGAGGGTCAGCCTCACAGAGGGTCATGTCCCGGAGTGGTACACCATCCAGGCCACCAGTCACAGGGTTAGAAGGTCCACAGTGGTGCCAGGCCTTTGCCAGCTCTGGCGTGCTCACCACCAGCCAGGACGTGCCCATGTTTGCAGTCAAGGTGCCCAGTGAGCTGAACTGTTGATGAGAGGCATCCCGGCCCGGAAGGGAGGGAGTGAAAAGAGGAGGCGAGGCCTGAGGGCTGTTTGATGCGGCTGTGGTGAGGCCAGCCCTCTCCGTGCCGCCCTAGGAGACCCGCTTCTCCCCTCTGCACCGACGGCCAGCACCGCCCCTTGGTGGCGCGCGTGGCTGGCCCCCCTCCCTTAGCTTCTGTGGGGTCCCCTGCTCATCTGACAGTAGGGCTGCCAGCCCACAGTTGGGGTGTCGGTGACGTGGGGTCCGGGGCTCCCCTTGGTCGCAGCCTAGGTTGAGGGGAGGAGAGTGAGGCCACGAGCGCTGGCCCTGCACTAGGGCGCACACGCCTCTCCGCAGGGTGCACGAGCTGGAGGAGATGGTGAAGGATCAGGAGACCACAGCCGAGCAGGCCCTGGAGGAGGAGGCGAGGCGCCACCGCGAGGCCTACAGCAAGCTGGAGCGTGAGCGCAGCACAGAGATCGAGCTGCTCACCACCAGGTGGGTCCCTCTGATGCCTCTGTGGGCAGACGCGCTCCCATTATTTAGATGGGGAAACTGAGCCCACGGGGAGGCCTCTGGTCCTAACAGTTCTCCTTTTGATACCTGAACACCTGGGCGTGTTCTCTAGGAAGCAGGTAAAAGAATGTTCCAAGTAACATATTTCATAGTAGGTCCAACTGGAAGTGATGCTTTATCTATCAGTTAGAGAATAGGTTAAGGGAATATGCACACACACAGGTCTTGCCCGGAGTCCTGGGCTGGGTCTGCTGTCCAGGCTTGGAGCGCCCCCTGCTGTTGGGTTCTCCCGGCCCCTGAACACTGGGGCGCCCTGACCCGGGGGCAGAGGCTGGGCAGGGCTGCCCCTGGGCCTTGGCCACAGCTGTTTGTACCAGAGGCAGGCAAGGGAGGACGAGCTGGGGGCCTGGCGTGGTCACCCACTAGCTCTGTGACGTTGGACGTCCTCTGTCTCTTCTGGGCCCCAATATCCATCCGTCAGCCTCCCCGTAGAATGGGCAGGAAGGCAGCCGGGCTGACCACTGCACTTAGGTGGGGACTCTGAGGATGTCCAAGGCCCCCCCCACCCCCGACCCAGGCCAGAGGCCCTCCTGGGCCCCTGACAGTGGATGGCTGCCCCCCTTCTCAGGCCCCTTGCCGCCCCAGGCTCTGAGCTAGCCTTGGCGAGTCTGTCCGGCCCAGCCTGGGGTAGGAGGTGGTCTCTCACCTCGCACCTCACAGCCAGCAGGGTCAAGCAGGCCCAAAGGGGACTAGGCAGGCCAAACCTCCATGCAGTCAGAGACACCCCGCCCCCCTTAATTGTCACTCATGTTCTAGAAGCTGTTGTTCTGCACCTGTTTCTTAATGAGCCTGGTCCCTCATTCAGCATCCCGTCCTCTGCCTGCTCTGACAGCCGGCCAGTCGGCTGGCTGAGAGGTGGCTGGGAGGCAGATGGGTATGCGGGCCAGAGCGAGGCCAGAGCCCAGGAGGCCGGCCCTTTGCCTGACTCCAGGGGGCGCTGTTCCCTCGGGTGCCCTGTGCCTCACATGAGACGGCCGCTTCGGGCAGGTGGGGGCAGGTCTGAGTTCCCCTCAAGCCCTGGAGAGGGGGTTTTTTTCTCCTGGGGAGCCCAGTGGACAACTGGGGCCAAGGAGCCCTCCATCCAAGGAGGATGCGACAGTGGGAAGGAGGGGGAACGCCCTGCTGGGAATGGCCCAGCACCATGCCAGGGCCACTGGCTGACGGCCTAGCTCACTGGCCCCTCTTCTTGGGTCATGTAAAACCGACCTGGACACCCCCTTGTGAACACTAACACAGAGGGATAGATGGTCAGAACCACTGCCCGTGGGCAAACATGCCAAGGGAAGAGCCCCAGGGGAGAGCGAAAACCAACTATGGTGCGTTCGTTGCCTTCAAACTGTGGATCCTCACAGGAGGGCCCCGCCTTGGACACCGCAGGAGGACTCTCCATTCAGCAGAAAAATACCACTGCTGCCTCTCCCTGCGCGGGGTGTTTCAGGCCCTAAGTATGCATGTACAAAGAACCCCATGCGCTTATTCATTCCAAAGTGAGTTTTTCTTTTTATTCAAAGATGACAATAATTCAGGATCTTTATCATTTTGCCTTGGATGACAGGGAGCTCAAAGCCATACTACCATTTGGAACAATTATTCATATTCTCTCTCTCTCTCTCTCTCATTTTTTGATATCTTCCTTCCTCTAGGGAGCTGAGAACTGCTACAGACTGTCAGACTGTGAGATAATCTCCATTTCTGACATTCTTGCCCTCCTTTCCCCAGGGTGCAGCAATTAGAGGAAGAAAACACTGAGCTTAGAACAACGGTGACTCGGCTCAAGTCACAAACAGAGAAGCTGGATGAGGTGAGCGTTAGGTTCAGGCATTGCTCAGACTTGGATCTTGAGCTGAATCCACAGAGAGGCCATGTTGGCTATCGCTGGCCTTTTGGTTTCTAGTTTCTGAAATTCTCATTGCCCTACCCCCCCAAAAAAAGGGAACAAAATACAAATAGTATGTCTTTGCATATTTCTAATTTTCCAAATGTTGTACAGTGAGTATGTTTCTCTGTATTATGGGGGAAAACAAGGAAAAGAGGCCAGATTCTCTTTGGACTCTTACCTTCTATTCAAATCCATCGTCATTGAAGGACTGTGGAGACCTGAGGCTTTTCTTACTGCAGCTCTAAAATTAAGGGTCTAGCTGTTTCTTTAGTTCGTGCCTTGGAGGGCTCTGTCCTGCGGGTTGGTCTGATTGCCCATTTGTCGAGGTGGCTGCCCCAGGCCCCCAGCAAAACCCCCCAGGGCACAGCAGGCCCCCTGGGAACTCTCCCCCTGCCCCGGTCTCCCTGGCTGCAGGAGCGGCAGCGCATGTCAGACCGGCTGGAGGACACCAGCCTGCGGCTCAAGGATGAGATGGACCTGTACAAGCGCATGATGGACAAGCTGCGGCATAACCGCCTCGAGTTCCAGAAGGAGCGGGAGGCAACGCAGGAGGTGGGTTTGTGGGCTCCAGGGCGCCCCCCCCCCCCCCCCCCCCCCCCCCCCCCCCCCCCCCC